>WEIV01031078.1:227179-268784 GCA_013390005.1 Calyptomena viridis
AGCAATAACGCAATAAAAGCAATAAAGATGACAAAATGTGACCCAGTAGTTTGCAAAACTACAGTAATGGAAAAAACTGTTTTTCCTAGTAAAATATAAAGGTATAAAACAATTGCTACAAATCCTCTTTTTTATCATATTTTCTCATGACAGATGATGTAATCATCACATTCCAGACAACTCAAAAGATAAGCACTAAATATGAATTCAAGGTTATTGACTACAGCTTACTAAATTTGAAGGATCTAGTGTATGAATATAGCATTTCTTTTACATTTGTCTGTCCCTGCTGAGTATAGGAAAGAAAAAAAAACCAGCTGAAACATTGCAAGGCGATCTTTATCTGGAACCAAAATGGGTTACATAGCACAGAAAAAATGTGTACAGGCACCAGAGGTCAGTGAAACCTATCTTGTCAGCAGGGACTGAGTCAAACAGTAGGACAAAGGTGCAACTTCAACTAGCATCTGAAATTCATTAGATTTCCAAATGTAAATTCCAACACACATGGGGAATTTGAGCTTTAGTCTCTATGATATTCTGTACTTACGCCACCCCCGCAAGTTATCTATTATTTTTGAATGCTTTCTTTGCTTTATTTTGACTGTTTCAATCACAATGTTCACTTGAACTAAGTGTGTCCCACACAGGAATTAACAACATATCCTCTAATAAAACTGTAAAGAAACACAATTTACATCTTAGCCTGAACCTGCAAACACCATTAAAAGAAGTGAACACAGGATGCACATTTTTCTTGCTATGTATAGGAGGTGATTTATGAATTTTGTAGTGTTCTTTTTCATGCAGCCATGTTTCATAAAGAATTATACCCTGTCTGGTTAAAAGTGACCACAAAGCAGATCAAAGTCACTGAGAGATCAGGGCTGGAACGTCACTCTGGCTCAGAATAGTGAAGAATTGGTTTTCTGAGGTATTATATAAAGTTCTTAATGCCCTGTTCTTTCTTCTCCAGCTGTCATCCCCCTTTTTACTGGATCTTTTTCCTCTCTATTGCTTTCCTACTCATCTTTTTACAAGTTTTCTTATGGAAAAAACATTCAAAGAGCCCTTAATTTGAATCTAGCTTTAGAAGCTCCAAAGCCTAAGTAAATCTGAGATCAGATACAGTTAATAAACCCCAGCTCTAACAGGAATAATTTATGATAGTCCTCCTTTAAGTTTCTCCATTATTTCCTGCTTAGAAATATGGCTGTCATCTTTTATCTTCTCTTTTTATCTAGACTGTTCTTTCACTTTTCTTTGATGATACAAATCACTGTAGCTCCATTGAAACCAACTCAATTGTACTAATTTAGAGCAGCTGACATATTTTTCTGTCCTCTGTTCTGAACTTGCTTGGCAACCAGAAGTCTTTACGTTACCACTTTATATTTCTGGTGCGTAGACAATTGCTCCATCCTGATTTTGCCAAATTGATTGTATTTTTCATTCAAGATTGCTTTTAACTTTCCTAAAGCTCAAAGATACAGTCCTTTTCCTCTTCTGCTTTCTTCTGCTGAACATTTTCTTTTGGAACATCCTGTAACTCTACAATGCAATCTCTTCCTCTGGGAGGAACCAGGCCTCTGTAATAGCTATTATGACCTAACTTCCATTTGTCATGCTTGTGTCCACCATTGCATTTCTTTCTCTGTTTGCTCTTACTTAGAAGTACTTAATGTATTTTCCAGTTTTGTCAAAAAAGTAAGCATGACTGAGTTTTTATTATTTTCCTTGTTTTAACTCTGATTGCCTTTAGGTAATCTGTATAACTGAAATATTAGAACCATTTACTCAAAACAGCTATCTCCATCTATTTCCATGTTCAAATAGAGTTGATTTCTTCTCTCTTCACCAGAAAGAATTAGTTCTCACTTAATTTGTAAAATTTTCTTTATCATTCTTGATATCTTGTCAGGCTAGAGTGGTAGACCTCTGTGATCCTCATGAATTTCAACAAGGCCAAGACCAAGGTCCTGCACATAGGTAGGGGCAATCACAAGCACAAATACAAGCTGGGCAAAGAATACACTGAGGGCAGTCCTGAGAAGAAGCACTTCAGTCTGTTGGTGGATGAAAATCTCCATATGATCCAGTAATATGGACTTGCACACCCTGGACTGTGCCAAAAGCAGTGTGACCAGCAGGTTGTGGGAGGTGATTCTCTCCATCTACTCCACTCTCACGAGAACCCAGCTCTAGAGATTCCAGCATAAGAAGGACTTAGACTTGTTGGCATGAGTCCAAAGAAGGGCCACAAATATGATTAGGGAGCTGGAGCACTTCTCTTATGAAAACAGCCTGAGAGTCTAGAGGTTGTTGAGACTGGAGAAGGGAAGGTTCCAGTGAGACCTCACTTCGGCCTTTCAGTAGCTAAAGGGGGCCTAGAATAGAGCTTGAGAGGGACTTCTTTCAAGGGCATGTAGTGATAGGACAAGGGATTATTACTTCAAACTGAAAGAGAATAGGTTTAGATTAGATATTTGGAAGAAATTCTTTACTATGAGGTTGGTAAGGCACTGGAACAGGTTGCCTAGAGAAGTTGTGAGTGCCCTGTCCCTGGAAGGTATACAAGGCCGGGTTGGATGGGGCCCTGAGCAACTTGATCTAGTGAAAAGTATCCTTGCCCATGTGAAAGAGGTTGGAATTCGATGATCTTCAAGGTCTATTCTAATCCCAAACTTTCTATGATTCTCTGATTTTTCTTTTCTCTCCTTCTCACCTGTTTAAGCAGATGTATTAGGTTCATTGTCTGCTGTTTTACTCAATGATAATACTCTTCCTTCAAAATGTTGCTATGGGCAAAATGAAACATAGCCTATATAAGAAGCCATGAATTTATTACAAGTCAGCTCATTCTACAATCAGATAATCAAAATTCTTAATTTATACAAAAATCCTTTAAATAAAGTAGTTTAAGGCGTTGCTTAAAAACATCCCAGAATCTACCCCATTCTTATGGTATCATATTCACCCTTCCAGTATGCTGGCCTAATCTTGACAATAAACAAAAAATAAAAAAAGAAGTCTAGTGCTTACGATAAGTTGTTGGCATCCCAAAGTCTTCACCAGGAGCACCATGATGCTTGTTATGAGGATTTCTTTCTTCTCAGGAGATGCATGGAGTCTGTAGTGATGCTTTTTTCATCCTTTTTTGGGGGGTTCATTCTCATTATTTTCTCAATGTTCTTAAGACAATCTGCTCACATGTTCATCCTTTATATTGGATGCCAATTAGACAATTCTTGTGTTCTCCTTGTTATTTCTACCATCTCTACCTCTTTTTCCAACTCACAAGGTTGCACTCCTGCAGTGCCTACTGATGTACAAGTCTGATTTGTGTTACTAGTCTGGGAGATCTGCTAGCATCTTAAACCTATGCTCTTCTGCACTGCATTTTATGCTAGTCATACACATATTCTATATTCCATAAAGAATAACTACTTGTCATTACTGTAAACTGAAACTGAACTACAACCACCTTAGACATTGGTCAACTGACTGCTAGACAGTTGCTACCACAACTGGAACGTGATAACATCGGTTAGGATCAAGCAATGCTAAGGTAAAACTAGAGACCTGTATTGTCAGGCTAGTAGAAAAGCAGAAGGAAAGATGCTGAATTTTGACTTCTTGGGGAAAAAATAATTGCTTATAAAGAATCAGAAATTTTATTCAGCAACTATCTGAAATTTCAAGCCAAAATTAACACTTCTACAGCTGATAGCACAACCTAATGAAAGTCAGCCATAGACAAAAATTAAATAAATTCTTCCTCTTTGTATCATCATTGTACAGGAACATTTCCTCAGACTGTGTTTCCCCTGAGGAACAGAACTACATGCGCAAAAGTGGCTTTGTGATAGAGGGGATTAGAGGATGGAAAAAAATCCAGTACTTTCCCCTTATAAAACCAGAATTTAGCGATTCTAAGATGCCAGGAAAATGGCTCATGAAACCAGAAAACCTTGAAAAAGGTACTAAGAACTTGAATAGCTCCAGTATATTTGGTATACTGGCAGCAAAATGGCTTTTCCACCAGAATGTCTGCCACAGATCACCACACTTCTTAAGAAATATGGGCCACTTGAAGCCACATGAAAGCAAGTTTAAATTCCAGTGGAGAACTTTAAGCAGCAGAGAACAAATGAAACAAAAATAAATTGTTAGTATCTTATGTGAAAGGGCAGGAAGTATAGGTCAAGGGCACCTCTTTCTTCTCTGCTGTAATGACCACAAGTCAATTTCCTGGCAATACTCAGTGAAGAACCATAATTCCACACCTCGGAAATAGTTGTCCTAGTCCACAACCAATTACCACACTCATCCCAAGTAAAATTTATATTCTTTACTGGTGACTCTTTCTGCACCTCATAACAATGAGGCAGGAAGTTCTGAAAGTTCTGCAAGATACCAGATCCTCTTCTGCAGCAGATCCATATGTTCCTTTGATAACACAAAGTTACCCAGAAATTACAAGAGGCCTTAAAGTAAAACATGCTAAAGTATTTCATATCTTCAGAAATCTATTAAGTGAATCAGTCTAAGTTTAGCTACTGAAGCAGTAAATCATTCTCACTGTCTCTCATTCCCTCCAGAGCTATTAGCAGCAAAATGAAGGCCTGATTTCAATGTCACTTTGACTGCACTAGCATTCTTGATCTGAAATCTATACAAAGTCTACAGAAAAACAATGGCAATCAGAACACTGGAATCAGATTTTATTCTTATATTAGTATACAGCAGGAGGTTTTGTTTCAATTTCAAGAAAGCAGGTGCCAAATTAAAGATATTTCCATACATCAGCTGAAATGGGTTTGAATGTTTGGAACATTAAAGCCATTTCCTAGCAGAAACCTACAGTAGGAAGAGTCGAAAAATAATTTCTGACTAATATTTCTGTAGTCATACTTCCATGGGACTACAATAGTGGTAAGCAAAAGAGGTAAAATACCTCCAGGTTTCACCTGCTGCTGCTGTGTAGGAAAAGAGGTAGCAAGTCCAAGGTGGGAAAGTCAGGGGTAAATGGCAGCAGATGGAATGAGGATGATGTTATCTCACTTGTTTTGGGTCAATTTGTCTAGTAATTTTTAACTTGGTGCAGAGACTCTGTTAGCAGGATATATGCAACTTGAAATTGAAAAGGAATTTTTAATTGATTATCACGCAAAAAAATTTGTTGATTTAGTGAGATGTTAGATGAAGCATTGTTATGGTTTGACTCTGGCTAAAATGCCAAGAGCCCACACATAGATCCAAAATTTCTCAGAGAAGGAAAAAAACGTCGACTTTTGTGATAAGGATTACAAGCAACTGTTTATTAACTATTNATCTTCCAATCTTTCCATGGGTGTGCTATGAATCTTTGCTCCTATGATCCCCATAGCTTGCTGGGGCCCTATTCCAGTGTTTAAGGCATCTTCTCTTTCTCCTCTCTCCGACCTTGGTGTTAATCAAACTTCTCACCCTCCCAAACTTCTCACCTTCCTTTCTCTTAAGCCACCATGATGTTCTGTGCAGCTTTTTTTTCTTCTCCTTCTTAAATATGTTATCACAGAGGCATTAGCAGTCGACCTTGAGCTAGCTTAGAGCAGAGAAAAACTCCAGCAGCTTCTTAAAGAAGCCTTTCTCCTAGCCCTCCCCAGCTAATAAAAAACTCTGGCTACTTAAAACCACAACAAGCATCCATGTTCTCAGCACTCCTATACAGCACCCAGAAAATGTTTCCTGGCTAGACAGGAGGGGCAGGCTGTAACTTGTGGATACTGGGGACAAGTTCTCAGTCCTTTGAGTTGCCATTGTCCCCCAGCTCCATTGACACTGGTAACTCTAATAACTTGACCCAAAACTTCCTAAGCAACATCCAGAGAACTCTCTTGCTTTTTCCAAAAGTATTATATACCCTTACAAGCTGGTATTTTTCCTCTCATCAGTGCCTGGGATTCCCAGGTTAGCAAAGGAGGGAGGTTGCAGTAGGATTTATAGAGACACAGGAGAGATAAAGGTACAAGAATAGAATGTATATTGAGCCTTTATTACATCTTATCAGCTCTATGTGGATTCAGGGAGAATTTAAAAACATCATGCTCAAAAGCAAATTAAAAATAAAAAAGTAAATCATAAAGTTCAGTTCTGCCAAGAAGACTACATTAACTACTTCGCCTTACACTGAAAGAGATTGGGTATATTGTGGTCAAGGTATACACAATGGGATTTTTTCTCAGTTGTAAGCATTTCACAAGTATATTTACGTATTTTTTATATCTTCATGATTAAAGACATAAATGAAAAGACAATGACCTCAGGTTAGCATATACACTTCAAATAGAGCACAGTTTCAAAAAGTTTTGTACAGCAGGCAGGAAGTATTCATGGTAATTTATTTAGTTTAGAAAATGCCGAGTGCCCTGATTGTGACTGGCATGTTGCCTGATAGCACACCTGTTCATTTGATAACATGTTGATAACGGTTTGACTGATGTGTCTATTCTTTTTAAACTCAAATAGGTGGAGATTTCTTTGGGAGAGTCACATTCATCCTCTCTCTCTTTTCATTTTCAAAATTATTTGACAAGAAATACCTGACCATATTTTATTATATTTGTAAGATGTTTATCTGTACGTTTAGGTACAGATACTTTGTACTTTGAGGTTGTTATAGAACAGTGATACCTTAGATTTGAAGGGTTTTAGGTAGTGGCAGAATCACAGAATCACAGAATATGCCAAGTTGGAAGGGACCCACAAGGATCATTGAGTCAAACCCTTAGCCCTGCACCCATTCCCGAGAGTCACACAAATGAGAATATCTTCCAAATGCGTTGAACTTTGTCAGGCTCGGTGTTGTGACCACTCCTCTGGGAAACCTATTTCTTCATCCAACCACCCTCTGGGTGATGAACATTTTTCTAATACCCAACTTAAACCTTCCCTGATGCAACTTCAGGCCATTTCCTCAGGTTCTGTCACATGTCACCACATAGAAGAGATCAGTGTCTGCCCCTCCTCTTCCCCTCATGAGGAAGTTATAACTGCAATGAGATGTCCTCTCAGTCTCCTCTTCTCCAGGCTGAACAGACCAAGTGACCTCAGCTGCTCCTCACAGGGCTTCCCTTCAAGGCCTCTCACCATCTTCATTGCTTCTTCATCTCCTTGGTCACTCTCTAATGGCTTAATATCTTTCTTATATTGTGGTGCCCCAAACTGCCACAATATTCAAGGAAAAGCCTCACCAGTGCAGAGCAGAGCAGGACAATCACCTCCCTCGACTGGTTGTTGATGCTTTGCCTGATGCCTCTCAAGACACAGTTGGCCCTCCTGACTGCCAGGGCATTGATGGGTCATATTCAACTCGCCATCAACCAGGACCCCCAGGATCCTTTCCCCAGCAGTGGTTTCCAGAATCTCATTCCCCAATCTGTGCGTACATCTGATGTTGCCCCAGCCCAGGTGCAGAATATGGGACTTTTCCTTGTTGAACTTCATATGGCTGGTGATTATCCTGTCCTGTAATTTGTTGAGGTTACTCTGCAGGGACTTCCTGCCTTTGAAGGAGTCAACAGCTCCTCCAAGTTTTGTGTCATCTGCAACCTTGCTTAGTATTCCTTCCAATCTTGTGTCCAAGTCATTTATGAAGATGTTGAAGAGCACAGGGCGTAAGTTGCTTGCTGGTACTCTTACCTCTCTGATATATGATACACTTCCTGATCAACAGAGGGATGTTGAAGGATAGGTAAGCTAGAGATTCATACACAGTTCTTCTCCTTGTAAAAAGAAGTGAGAAGATTTTTTTAAATTCTGTGAAAGTCTTCCTAAGAGTCAAAGTGAGTATTTAAATTTTTTGTTTATTATCTTTCACATGAGAAAGAAATTATCCTTTATCACGTATATGCATATCCTGCAACAAAAAACACTAGGCTTACTGATTGAGGGACCATGGCATCCATGAGGCAGTTGCTTTTCTAAGCAGAATGTACATTTAATCTTTTGTTGCTATATTCCATGAAGCCCATGTGCCTGGAGGGAAATTCAGTCCCTTTGCAGAGCCATACATAGCTTTTTCAGTGTCTTATTTAATTGTGCAGTACCTTAAACCCCTTCAAAGTAAATTGCTTCCATTTTGACGTACTGGTGTGCTCCCTAGTGTCTATCTTCCTCTACCATCTCATTCGCTAAAAAGGAGAGAGTAATAATTTCCTCCAGTTCTCTCCCTGACAACATTTTCAAGTAAGAAAAGAATAAGAAGTAAATAAGAAAATTGTTCTCATTCCTGTAGAAGCATATGTACATTGCCCAAAATAGAGTGGTTATTGCAATTGATTTAATTAAAGAAAAATGCTGTCTAAAAATACCTTTGAACAGTACCTCATCCTTTATTTGCTGAACAAAATAAAATTTTTTCTGAGTCCCAGACCCAAAAAATCAAGTCCACATTATTTCTGTTTATAAATTATTAGTCATAATGATTTTCAGCTTGTAAACCTCCTGATTTTAAGGGGCAGAAGCATATACACTTTAGTCTGCTTCAGTTACCACTGCTCTTGATTGGTCCAAATATATAATTTTTCCTATTATATTGAAACTCTGTGTCAACTAGTATCTCTTCTTTTCTCAGTAGCTTTCTAACTTATCTTCCCTCTCTTCACACATTGCAAGGTAAAAGCATGCTTTGTTAATATTCTTTAGAATTGGTACATTTTTAAAATTTAAGCTTATATTACTTTCCAGATTAA
This sequence comes from Calyptomena viridis, assembly GCA_013390005.1. Lineage (NCBI taxonomy): Eukaryota > Metazoa > Chordata > Aves > Passeriformes > Eurylaimidae > Calyptomena > Calyptomena viridis. Next base: position 235,915 of record WEIV01031078.1, read on the forward strand.
TCCAATATTTTTCAATCAGTGATGATTCAGACACATAAAAAATTTGCAATTATCTGGTAACATTTCCAGAAGGTTTATGATCCCATCATAATTTCTACACAGTTGCTCTCTCAACACTGCATGATAATTTGCTTTACTTATTAAAGCCTTGTGTTTCTTGTTTTCAGTATTGCTTGCTATGAGCTTTATTGTTCTCTTTAGGGTAGCACTAAGAATGGCCTAGTGCTGGTCAGCTGAACGAGCTGTTAAAATCATAGACAATTCCTGTATCACCTGCTAAAATCTCACTTCCCATCTGCTCTGCTTCCTGCTGCTGCTGTTTCCTCTCCTGTAGGACAAGACAGATATTAGCTGAGAAGGCAGTGACACTCGGGAATTTCACAGCCTTGAGGGATAGGAAGAGGAGATTCCTCCCTGTCAGCCTCTCACCATAGCCCTTACAACCATCACCCACCTTTACAAACAACTGGTAAATAAGGGTATGTCTCACTTTCCATTGCCGATTTGCATAACAAGTGAAAGCACGCACAAAACTTGTAGAGAATCGTCTGGACTGTGAGCCATTTGCATTACTGTACTTATTCCATGCATTAAAACTCAAATAATATGAATTCATTTTCATTCTAGAAATCTGCAAAATCTCAGTTAAGGAGGTAACATGGCTACTACCCACAGTCTATGTCCAAGACAGGGAGTACCGCCATCAAGTGAGGAGAACAGTTTGGGAGTTAGAATACCCCTATTCAAATTTCTGTGGCCAAGACATTTCTGGATGTTGAATTTTAATGTAAGTATAATATTACTTATCTTTTCTACCTCCATCAAAATCCTTAGCTAATCAATATAGAATCACAGAATCATAGAATGATTTGATTTAGAAGGGTCCATAAAGATTATGTAGTTCCAACCCTACCTGCCATGAAAAAGGACACTTTCCACTAGAGTAGCTTGACCAAAGTTCCATCCAACCTGGTGTTGAACACTTCCAGGAGTGGAAGTAACTTCTTCCGTAACTTCTCTGGGGAACCTGTTCCAGTGCCTCACCAGCAACAAAATAAGGAATTTCTTCCTAATATCTAGTCTTAACCTACTCTCCTTCAGTTTGAAGCCATTCTTATTGCTTTGTGTATAATTAATTTAAGGTTCTTTGAATTGCTTAAGTAGAATTCACTATATTCTATTATTTTCTATTAGTACTTTGTAGTCAAGTTTTATTGCTGAAATAATTTCTTCATCTCTGGCTCCAAGTATGGTAGCTGAAAATGGCATATTTCTCACATAAGTCACTTCTGTCACTCATGAGGTCTCTTGGATCTGTGTATTTAAATAGTTCAAGTAGGGAAAAACAGTAGTGTTTTGACCTTTTGGTTTTTTGAATGTGCTTTGGTATTAACTAGTAGCAGAAAGCTTCCTGTGTTAGGCAATAAAGTAAAGATTTTTTTCCATAAGTGGAATGTCATGTATTATCAAACTGAGTGCTCCCTGTTTCTAATAGTTTTCCCATGTGTTTATTTAAAGGGACTTATTGAATCACAGCTCAGATATTTTGATCCCAATTTATTTTGGGCCTTTTATTAGATTTGGGTGAGCTGTAAATCTGGACCATTGTTAATATTTATTAGTATGCTGCTCCACTGGTATGTATGTGGAAGAGAATATTAAATACTTCAATTGTTTACATGACATTTACTAGAATAGTCATCACAGCTTAGTTAACAGAGAAGCTACCTTATGATCTTTTACTTATGAAAACATGGAATAAATCTCTCGGAAGCAAAACTTTGATATTTGTTTTCATTCTTTGTTTATATTTGGTAATTTATCTCTGTAACAACACTCAGATGTCTTCATTATAGAGTATTGAATAGTTGCATTAAAATCCATAGTCAAGTTACATTTCACACACATACAGTTTGAGACATAATATTTAAACTCTGTACACTTTAAGAAGAGTTTACTTTCCTGCCATGTAAAGTGTTACACAATAGGCTAAGGACTTATGTCCCAGATTCTGATGTTTAGTAATGGAGCCTTTTTTTCCTAAATGCTATTGGATCTGTGTGTTTTTCAGTAAATCCTTAGAAACCTTCAACTGAAAACAGAAAAGTTTTACTTTTTTTTCATACAGTTAAGAGTTACTCTGTAATAAAGTTTCCAATCACATTTAGCCCTTGTTGACCAGTATAGTATCGTCCCAATTCCAGAACATATTTGGAAGGGTTACTTCCTAGTTTGGAAACAGCGTGGACACATATTTTGAAGACTGCTCCCTTGACTGCTTACATTTATATTTTGCACATAGTTTTATTACAGCTTTAGATAAAAATGGAGAAAACATTCATGAAAGACACAAATGGTCACACATCTGTGACAAAGCTTGTAGAGATCCTTGAAATGCTGTTACATCTAAATGTTTTTTCAACCATAATAAAATTAAAATAATTTGAAATCAACAGAGAAATTAAAAGACAAGTCTGACAGCTGTATTTACAGAGAACAGCATAGACATACACTGTAATTCTGTCCTGTTTAACGGAATGATGTCTCAGCTATATTTTATGTTATGAGTTACCTTCAAAGGTTGCCCCTCTTTTTCAGGGTATTTGAATTTTTTTTTGCTAGGGTCCCTTTTCCCCTTGATTCAGATACAAGTATTCGGTTTGTCAGAAAAAACGTGAGTTAGTATCAGACAGAATATTCATGAGGGCTAATCTCTTTTCCAGGTTCTGTGGGCAAAAAGAGTAATGAAGAGAAAAAGAGACAGACAGGAAGATTCTCCTTTGGAGAATGACTCAAGAGAGGAGCTTAATTTAGACTCTGTGCTTAAGAATAGCAATGGTGAATAAGCATTGTTTATCCACCCCTATTCCTTCTGAGATTATAATATTGGCGAACTTTAAGAACCCTTTACATGAAATTTAAGGTTCCTTTCCAATACAAACCATTCAATGGTTCTAATAAAAAATAAAACTCACCACTCTAAAAAACCTGAATACTAGCCCAGAAGTGGGATATTCAACTGTGTACTCAATAGTAATACAAGCACGGATGTTAGAAATAAACATGCACAATGAAATTATTTCTCATAAATTAAGAATTTAGTTTTTACTCTGGTTCCCCCTTTAGATAATCAGGCCTGATCATCCCTTCCTTGCAGGATTCATCAGGTCTGAAACTTCAGTCAGATTTATATACTGTATTAGCTAAAGACGCATTGTTGTGTTTCCACGGATTCATGGAGCTAAATCCCTACCTTACTACTTGTTCGGTTTAGAGGAGTACATCTGCTTATTACTACATGACACAGATTGTTTTTATATAGTAGTGACACTAATTAATCCAATATGTTTCGAAAGTAATTGAATTTCCCCATTAACATGAAAATATAGGAAATATTTTTTTAGTACTTAGAGTTCTGAAAAGAGATAAACTGATGAAATTCAATAATAAACCTGCAAAAAGAAAGAACTTCTCACTGGATTAGTCAACTGCTTGTCATTCAATAATCATAATGAGAGTTTTTATGTAGTATTCTTAGCCAGTGAGAGGATTATATGTCTTCATTTTCTTCTTGTTCATTTCCCAGTTGTGGTGGTGTATCTTCTGGGTTGGGAATGTTCTGTTCACCCCTATAGTTAAAATGGTATGTTCTGTAAAAGGTTTACACCCGCGATCTTGTCAATCCCTCAAACCCCTCCCTTTGTTCCAGTTCTTTCTATGCCAATCACAAAGCCCCTCCTGGGTTTTCCCCTTTTCCTTGATGTCCCATTCGTACATGTGACCCTTCCAATTCCACCCCTTGTTACCATTGGTTCTCCTAGTGTGTCACTCTCTCCTTGACTCCTCCTGTCCCAGTTGCCCATTGGCTAACCCCTAGCTCCTCCTATGTTTCCACCCCTGCTTAAAAGTTACTGCACAGAGCCCAGAGGTGCTTTTTTGGTCTGCTTCCCCTGAGGCTCAATAAAGCTTTGGACTGTGGCACCCCAACTGAGACTCTCCTCGTCCTTGCTTCCCAGCTGTGACGACGGACCAGCCCAGCATAGAGCAAAAGCTCTAAGGTGCAGTCCTGACTTCCAGCTCTGGGGCTGTTCCCCACCTGACCTGTGACCGCAGTCACCAAGGCTCCTCGTGTCACCCATGCATGTGACACACTGCTACTTTGCCTGTTAGCAGTCATAACTGCTCCATTGTGAAAGTACTAATTAGTGACTGTAGGATAAAAAGTATTCTTCAGTCATTTACCTTTACTTCTCACTACTTTCATCCACTTTCTCTAACAGTTATACAACTCAAGCTTGTACTCTATGAAGTCACTTCTCCATACCAGTAATCTAGTTAGCAGAAGCACTACTGGACAGATAATTCTCCTTAGATGCCAAAATTTAATATCCTTCATTCCTTACCCTTGATTTTTGAGGATAAGTATTTGACCCTTCACAATATCTATTCCCAAAAATGTTGTTTCAGATCCAATAAAGAAAGCCACTCGCTGTTCTCAAAATGCCATTCCAGGCAAGCAACTCCAACTCAATAGTTCATAAGACATCAAAGGCTGCTTATTTGCAAACAGTCGCTGCAGGATAGTATTTCCTTGACTGCAATCATTGTGCAAGTTGGACTGATATTATCCCATTTTGCAAAGGGACTGCATTGAGATGACTTTGAGAGCAATGTAACTTTGCTTGTGAGGAATTTCACTGGATCCCAGGACTAATGTTGGGACTAGTCATTTTAATGCTTTAATTTCTGTTCTGATACTTCTGTAATTCTTCAGAATTCGAAGAGATACTGGACGCCCATTCTAATTTTATATTTCAAATGTGAGGTGTCTGTCTATTTTTATCATGTGCAAAATATTCCACAGATTCCAATATATTTAGAAAAAGGACTATAATGTCGGTTTGTATTGGTTTTCTGTGGCCTGGTTTCAATAATGGGGGGTTCTATAGGGGAGGCATCTGTCAGAAACTGCTATGCTAGAAGCTTCCCCTGTGTCCAGCAGAGCCAATGCCAGCCAGCTCCAGGATGGACCAGCCTCTGGCCAAGGCTGCGCCAGTCAGGACTGATAGTAACACCTCTGTGATAACATATTTAAGACGGAAGGAGAAAAAAAGTTAGTGTGCAGATGAAGATGGGATCCAGAGAAGAGCAGCGTGAGAACATGTGAACAATAATGCAGACTCCAAGGTCAGTGCAGAAGTAGGGGGAGGAGGTGCTCCAGATGCCGGAGCTGAGGCTCTCCTGCACCCCATGGAAGAGACCCACACTTGGGCAGGCAGATGCCCAGAGGAGGCTGTGACCCCATGAGAGGCCCATGTTGAGCAGGATCCTGGCAGTGATCTGCTGACCCATGGGGAGAAGAGCCCACACTGGAGTAGGTTTTCCTGGTAGGACTTGTGGCCTGTGGGGGACCCACGCTGGTGCAGCCTGTGCCTGAAGGACTGCACCTTGTGGAAAAGTGACCCATGTGGTGGCCCATGGGATGGACTCATGCAGGAGAACTTCATAAAGGACTATCTCCCATCAAGCGATCCCACAGGAAGCAGAGGGAAAGACTCCGTTCTCTGAACAGCAGCAGAAACAACAACCGACCACAAACCCCATTCCCCATCTCCCTGCACTGTGGGGAGGGGTGGAGGTAAAGGGGTAGGAAAGAGGAGTGGGGGGGGAAGGTGTCTTTAAGATTTATATTACTTCTCATTCTCAAGCTCTGATTTTGTTAGTAATAAATTCACTTTATATGGTCACTTGGAGTCTGTTTTGCCTGTGATGCTGATCAGTGAGGGATTCTCCTCTTCCTTCTTTCAACCCATGAACCCTTCATTATATTTTTACTCCTCTGTCCAGTTGAAGAAGGGAGTGAAAGAGTGGCTTTAGTGGGTACCTGACATCCAGCTGGGGTCAAACTACTACAATTGTGAAGTCTGGTGACTATCAGATGCTGAGCTAAGCTCTACATTTTCCCCAAGGCATTCCATTCCAGTGAGCATCATCATTTTGCAGCACTTATTTTTTCAGGAAAGGGGATCTCCTCACCTGCCTTCTTCAGAAATATAGTTTTTGACAATGTTAGAGGCAGTTGAACATGTTGTTCCATATTTATCTTATCTTCAAGTAATCTTGCTTTTTAAACCACAAACCAGTCAAATCATTACCCTCCAGTGACTTGTATTCCCTGTAAAGCAGCTATTTTTATATGAAGTCACTACTGAGTCAGATACACAAAATCCTGTTTTTTTTAATGTATGTGATTTTTCAGACAATGTTTTACGTTAGAAAATTCTGCCTACTCCCCAAACATAGCAGAAGGGAGGTGTGGGATTTTTAGAAGCTGCCTACAACATCAGGACGCCAAGTTTCCATTAATTTTAATGGAAATTTGGCACCCTCACCCTTCAGGCGTGTTTGAATATTTTCTCTTTACACACTGAAGAAAACCTGTGGGAGTTTTTTCATAAACCACAGTAATTTTATTATTTCTCACTTTACTGATGCCACTTAGCAAAGAATATCTTTGTTCAGACTGCAAAGATAAAATCACATGGAGAAGCATATTTACTAGAAATTATTGTGTTCATAGGAATTTGAAAAATCATGAATGTTTCCTAGACAGACTTTCCTTGCTTTGGAAGTGTCTCTAGTCTTAGAGCAGAAGACAGATGTGTAAAAGCAATCCAGGTTGCCATCACTGTCCTCTCATCCACATGTTCTCACATGGCCTATGAGCACTGTACTCTTCACAATGCACAAATTTGATCCACCGCATTCCCAGATCCCAAAACTGTATTTAGTATTTGACTTCTTTCACTGACAAAAAAATTCTTCTCTGAGAAAGTTTAACTGATTAGAATTACTATTATTACACTAAAAATTTGGATTGTGACTAATCAAGTTTCTTTAGAGATATAAAAATGTCACAGTAATTCACACCACTTTTATGCAGTTTCTTAGAGCAAGAATCTTCTTCATGGCTCAGAAATAAAGGAGGAAGTATATTGGGGTAGTAAAACTTGCTCAGTCCCTATACATACATGGAGGTGCCCAGGATAAACATGCATTGCAATGGTCTTGCCCTTTCCTTGGTTCTTCTGCAAAGGAGTATGGGTGCTGTGGATGGAGAATAGAGTGTGGAATAGACCTATGAACCAAAATTAACCTTTATTAATGGCTGGATTTAAGGGCAGCTGCTCTGATTTTGCTCTGTTTTAGCTAACAGTGTGTCATATATGTCAGATCTTGTGAAAGGCTTCAGTAAAAGTTAGGACAGTTGCCAATAAAATCAAATGAAATTTACAGCTTTTCCCAAAGTAATACTGCTAGCCTGACCTACACAATTTGCAGCTCTCCTTTACCTCTTGATCTGATTTCAGTATTGTACTGTGACAGACCAAATTTAGTGTTTCCTGTCACTGCATTCACACAGATCAGTATATACCCTGTATGAAATCTGAACTGTGGTTTTCATACCATAAATAGCTCTTAGTTCATTACCAGTGATCACACAACATATTGTTCCATTGAGTCAGTATACCTAGGGAAAACACTTATCTCTTTCAAGATGATACACATAAGATTTAAGAGAGGAAAAGACTTCATTAGCCAGAACCTCATCCAAGTTCAAAAGTTACTGTGTTGTCACCTGGAAACTAACTCTCTATGATTTTCCCAGAGAAGCTGTGCATATCCTATCCCTGTAAGGGTTCAAGGACAGGTTGGGTGGGGTTTTAGCAACCTGGTCTAGTGGAAGGCAGGGGGTTGGAACTAGATGATCTTTAAAGTCCCTTTCGGCTTGAAGCATTCTATAATTCTATGGCTTGAAGGCATAGCCTTTTAAGTGTTTGGTGGACTATGCCTTATGTCTATCGTGTGCTGCTTTCCTGCTTATCTCTCTTGAGACTCTTATTAGAAAGCATGTGAATATTCTCATTTTTCTGGAAATTAACATAAGTAGATATAGCTTAGAGTGTCCACCTTTACACAAAACAATTCATATGTTTATAAGGAGAGTTACAGTTTAAACCTACAGTCTTATCAGGTCTTCTGCAGTCGTCAGCTTTGTAAAGATTTAGACACATGTTTAATATCATTAATTAGGAGCCATCATGCACTATAACACACTTACTAGCAATCTATATGATTTAAAAAATAGTGAAAATATTAAAACACTTTCCAAAGTTTTTGCTATATGCTATATGCTACTTGGAAATAAAAGTATTCGACTTCTTTTGGCTCGGGGGGAGCCGCCAGTTAACACCTTCAGATACCACTGCAGTTATCTTGCATATAATTCCTTGTCTTAATACTTGTGCCCATTTTTAGTGTTGAAGTCAGTGATTACCTGCGGTAGTCAGGGGACCTGATAAATCCTCTTCACCAAACATATTTGAAAAAAAGGCTCTCAGCTAAGTATCACAGCTGACAAGGGCTCCTCTGCACAGACTAGAAAACATTTATCTGTTCAGTCACAAATTCCGTCTGATGAGCTATGCTGAATTCACTATTAGAAATTTTGAAAGGTTGGGTGAAGCTTATGGAGAAATTATTCCTCTTTCCAAATAAGTTTCCCATATCCATCAATGGCTTGAATCCATTGAAAATCACTCCAAATGTCAAATGGCTGACATCACTTCTCTGCCAAAAACTCACGAAGTATTTTTGGCTTGATATCAAGTCATATACACTAAGGAAAACTTCTACCTAGAAAATAATAGTGCAGTGAACTGAAAATACAAAAGTTCTTCAAACTCTCCTCATCTTGCTTCAGCCTTATCTGATAAGCGCTGCAAAGATCCTAAATAAGAAGAGAGGGAAAAAATGTAAGAAACACGAAATATAAAGGTGATTTCTTCAGCAAAAAATATCTCCTTTGAATTTCAGACTAAGATACAACTTTCTACAACTATATAGCATAAAGTGCTAGATGAAACGTGCATATGCTAAAGATTAATTTGCACTCTTATTAGCGTTTTCATTAGAATCAGTTCTATCCAAAATTTCCAGCTAAATACATTTGCACTTACATAGCAAATAGTTGCAAAAATTTCAGGAAGCTCGACATGTCACAGGGAGCATTAGAATCGATGCCTGCATCTTTTCCTCTAAAATAACATATAATTAACTGCTTCAGTGTGTTCTACAGCACCTTCAGCTTCCAATATAGGTCAAAAAAGTTAACAATAATTTTGGTTCTCAACTAATTTGGTGGATTTTCTGTAGAAAAGCATGAGAGACATAGGATGAGCAGTAGTGTGCAAAGCTAATTATTTCCTGATGAAGACTCCAAGAATATTTTATCAGTGTGTGTGCAGATGTGCTCTAAAAAAATAAATAAAACCTTAAAGATACTCTCACCGTAGTACTGTTTGATATATCACCATTCAAAGGAATGAATAACAGCAATTTAAAATTCCTCTAGATTCATTTAGAGTTTCTCATGCACTTAATCCACAGGCAAAAGTCAAAGGGTGTTTAAACAGGCAGTGTACTGAAAAGAATCCAAGTCTAAAGTGGAAGCACATTGTAAGGTAAAAGGGTGGTCAGAATACACAGTTACATTAACACAGACTCTCCAAACTGACCAACTCTTTTAATTTAGTCCACCGTTTCTTGGCAATATCAAAATTTTCCTTGTCTCAAGACAGTAAGAATATTTAAAACTTCGCCTTCTGATTTTAACTGCTTTTTATTTGATAACAGTGTAACAACACATGTAAAATTCTATTAACTTTTAATTGTCTGCCAGTCTTGAATGTCATTATGAGTGTAGTTGTCCACTAAACTATAATAGTCAGTGTTGTTTGTGAACCCTATTTAGTACTTTTATTATTTGTTCCCTGCTTGTGTTTTATATACTGCCAAAATTTGAAATTGTCATTAAAGAGATACACTTTAAAAGATGACAGACACATTCCTTGAAAATCCTGAAGAAACTAGTAATCTCAATTTTAAATAGTAAAGCTAATAATTTTAGTAAATGCAGCATAACTTATCAAGTGATTGTTATCTTTAATCATAGTAGAGCCGCAAAGAATTTTTTTAGTTTAAAACCAACTGAACAGGTGCCATCTTCAGACTTTTGCTCTGAATTTAACATGCACTCAGTTCTAATCTAGTACAACATTTTAGAGCAATGCACAAACAAATGTCTTTCTTCCTTGTAACTGAGAATACCTTTTGGTTTGTTTTGATGTTTGGTTTTTTTTACTGTTTAAAGCATCACATGAACCAAAGTAAACAAAAAGACTTTATGGTATCCATCAGCTAGTTATGATTTCATTCTTGTCATACCATAACATATGGTGACTTTTCTGTATTTCTTTCTTTCTCTCTATAGATCAAACTGTAGACAAATTAAGAATGAACTGGTGCGATACATAAAATAACTTTTTTATACAGGGAAAAGCATTCAAACAAATGTAGCACAAATTCAAGAAGAGAAACAGAGCTAATTATTGCAAAAACACAGTGTTAGCAAAGCACCTTCTCCTGTAGTTGCAGACTCAATTTACAGGCCAAAAAGTTTCAGCAGAAATTTACCTAATGTTCCAGTGAGCACATTCAAGGGGCATATGTCTTGTTCTTGGAATTCAGCTTCCTGGAAATTTCCTCCATCATTGTTAAGGCACATTACTTCTTGCCCATCTTCACAGGAATGCAAAATTTGCCAAAAAGATTTCTGCTAATTCATGTCACTAGGAAACAGAAACAACTTTCCTGTACTAGACTTCCATATTACAGTCTGTAGCACAGTCCATAGCACTGTGAATTCTTAGGACCTTTTCAAAACTTACGCTAATGTTAAGAGTGGGTACAAATGGCATGATAAGAATTAATGACTTTCTACTTCTCCCCGGCTTGTAGACAAGAATTCTTTTACACTAATGATAATAGTCCTTTAACCTCGAAATGTCTTGCCGTGCAACAATTTGTCTATGTCTGGCTTGCCCAGCAGATATGGGAAACCAATTTAGAAAAAGAAGACATGTATAACAAACAGTTGTATTTGTAAAAATAAGGGAACCTTCTAATATTTCTGCTTTTCTTTAGTCAGATAGAGTTGACTACAAGAACGGCAAGTGATTTTATAAGCTGGCTACTCCAGGGACTGGGGAGACCTCATGAATCTTCAAAGCCTCAGAATACTCTGAGAACTGATTATTGGCCCAGAGGGTAAATAAATGAGGAAACTTCATGATATAAGCCTGTGAGGACCTCCTTTCTCTTGGCCTTGTCTGTACTTTCTCCCAGGGAAGGGTGTTGATAGTGTCCATGATTTAGGGCATCAGGGTTTGTCTCTCCAACAAGTGACTAAATATAACCTATATTCTTAAAGATGGAACTGTATCGAAAAGATGCCAAGTAGTCAGAAGTGCGCATCTGAAACAGCTCGCTTCTTTATCTGCCATTTACTTTTACTCCCCAAGAAGGTTCCTTTTTAACATGCTCATCTGTGAAATCAAAGATTTCTGCTTCTTAGACTTTGGAAATGCCATACTGCTAAGTCATATTTTAGTACAATGTTGTCTGAAAAGTTCTAACCAAAAGCAAGACAAATCAGTTTCAATAGCATCAGGAATAACTAAACTTTTGCTGTGCACCAGTGGAAATTCATGTGTAAAGTACTCCACATAGCATCAGACATACAGCTTTGTTGAGGGTCTGAATGGCCACTGACCATGTCAAAGACTGCCTGAAGTCAGCAGGATTTTTGTATGATCTATTTAATCATATAAACCTTTAAACTTAGTTTAAAATAAATATTTTTAAAACTTAGCCTAGATAGTACTCTATTGAATACACATTTTGAAGGGCCCTGAATTTCATAAAGGGATATTTTAAGGTCTCTTTAAGGGGTTTGGTGCAATCTGATGTAACATAATTTTTACATTTTCAGAGAAAAATTTTCAGTCCAAGAAAAACATCTTGTTTCAAAAAATATTCAGGAAAAATGTTCCCTTTCTAAACAGATCGTATTTTTAATAACACTTTCATGAATCAAATAACAAATAATCTCGAGAAAATGTCTTTTTCACACAAAAGGAGTTTCTTTGTCATACTCACATAAATTTTCTGTAAATTTATGTATTTTTTGTTAAACTTTAAAAAAGGAACTTGCTCTGCCTAGAATAAGAATATATAATAAGAAAAAAATTTTTCTTTATGCTGATCAATCTACCACTTTTGAAAAGCTTTTCTCATTGGAAAATCCTTCTAATGCGGTCCAAGGTCAAAAAGAAACTGCCGTTTGTCTTGCAGGCTGTGTGAAAAGGATCTGCAATCTTAGTTTAATTCCCAGACAACAAATGTCCAACACAGCTGTCATTAATCAGCATTCTTGTTGGCAGCCTCAGCAGAGAGGGCAAAGGCTAATGTACGTGGAAGCTGACCTATTTTATGACTTTGTTAGTAATTCTTCAGAGCAGGCTTCTCAGTGTGAGGAAGTGAACACTAGTTCTTACTGCTGTTGCTGGGCTGTAGGCCTCCTTTGGATAAATAAACTTGGTTTCCAAAGCTCCCACTCTGGCATCTTTCATACATGGTAAAAGCCGGTCAAAAAGAAACATTCATGCAAATAGTAAAAGATGCACTGTTTGAAACAAAGCATATCAGCACTCACACTCAGAAGGCTGTATCTGTTAAGTTTCTTTCCAAAAAGCTATTTGCTAATTAACTATTCCTGTTTCTTTTTCCAATAATATTTTCATGTAGATATGGACACCTGCTAAAACTAATTCTCATTCTGGTATTTAACCATCTTTAATTTCTAACACTCTCAACCAAGATAATTTTCCATGTAACATTGATTGAGCTTGATAAGCACCAGGCAACATCTTTGTGTGCTAATCCATAATAAAGTATCACTTCCTGTCTGTGGTATCCCATATGTCCATTCATTTTCTACATTCACTTTTCTGTAACTGGTGAAGTTTTCAATATCACTGATGAGCCTGTTTATAGAAAAAGCAACCTATACTCCCTTCTGCTTCTACAACAAGCAGTTTGCTAGCTATGCTCCAACCAACAACACAACATTTAGGGGAGGATAAAAGAGAGAGAAGAAATGTTAACTTTTGGGATTATAAATACAATTTGCAACCAAGGTATTACAGAATTTGTTTACTATATTTCTGTTTGATGAACCTGAAGGACTCACATTCCTTGATTAGGAGGCACATAAAGCAGTACAAATAAGAAATAGACACTGTGCAAAAGAATGTTTCATATTCCCTCCTAATCCAATTTTCTCACTTTAAATATACTTTTTGAACGTAAAAGAATTTGTTTCCATTTCCTTTTATAAAGGTTCATTTCCAGATTTATAAGCTTTAATTTTACAAGAATCTTTTTGCCTTAAATCAGCTTCTGAATTGGACATATTCATTTTCCTTTTGCTCACCAAGCAGACGAGTGTAAAATGCTCCAAATTTCTATTAAAAGCATTTTTTTTTCTGTTTATAGCATAGTTATACAGCTTTTAACACTCATGTATGCTTTGGGCCATCAAGACTGTTTTTCAGTGCTCTAAATGTGCTTGTTTATTTACCCTTCAAATAGTTTGACATTTGATGTGTTGAATTTTTTCTATGGAAAAACATTAAAGGGGAATTAGTCACAGTACATTGCTCTCGCATATTTTTCCCTCATAAAGCAGATTTTCATACATAACAGACCTCTTTACAGGGTGAGGTCCATTAAGCACAGCACACAGTTAGATCTTTTTACCGTTTTCATACCACATGGCAATATTCAAGGGCAGAGTAACTGATCACTGGTCACCTACTCTGGTCTCTCCTACATTTATCTTTTAGGACTATTTTATTTGAATGCCACATAAGCACATGTTTTTAACTTAAAATGCATCACCAGTCAGGATAACATGTCAAACCAGCTGAAATAAGCCTGATTATCTTTTCCAGATGTAATGGATGAGTGACATATATGCCGAATCACAGAACTTGTGATTTTTCCTCCTTGGTAAACACAGAAGTTTTATAACTATTTTATTAGGTTGCATGAAAGTTATGAAAACAAGACAAAAAGTGAACTATTCTTTATTGTATGAATAGATACAAAACAATTAAATAGCTCACATAAACATTTTCAACCCAAAAGATTTTATGTGCGTTTGTTATAAGAACTTACATGTCACGAACCAGTCATCTATCCTGTAACATACCTGTTAAGAAAGATTCACAAAAGTATCGTTCAGAGCCACTGAACATTTACATAAATGCCCCCTGTCTTTCTGTCTCTTTGTCTCACTTTTTCCTTCAAAGCTAAGTGGTTGCACAGTGTTCCATGATGGCAACATCAAGTTGCTGTAATTATAGATGTATGTTACAGATTAGACAGTGAGACAATTACACAGGAAAAGGGATGACACCAACATTTTCAGAGAAGAAATTCCATGTACCCTATCTAAGTCTGTCATTTATTCTTCCTACTTTGAACTGCTTGAGGGTTTTTTTCATGTTTTTCTCAAACTTTCTGGTTGCTTTACTGTCACTGTTTGCAGCTTCAGCAGCAAGTTTTCATGACATCCATAATTCTGCTCCAAATACCTGAGCTAAGGAAGAAAACAGGGTCTAACTTTTTCTTTTGAATTAGTGTTTTCCAGAGATGATCAATACAAAATCTTTTCCCATTACAGAGGTACACCCCAGGACCCTCTTCCTTTCTATTTCCGATATATGATATATGATGTATTGCTGGAATATTATCCTTATTCCTATTACATTCATTACCTGTCATTTTTTTGGATGACCAAAATTGTCCAATATTTTAGATGCATAACTACTGACATCTTCTTGAAAACTTTCCCTATATTTGAAGCTACCAGAGGTCTTGCCTACACAATAAGTTGCACAGCTTAATCTACAGTAATATATAAAATAGTTTTACTCATATTCATGTACCTATAACCCAGACTCAGACTCCTTCTGTCTATCTTTCCAATTCTTGCATATGATGAGCCACTTTCTGGTGATGTTGGTCTCTCCTCAGTGACTGAAGATGATAATAAGACATCTATCTAGGTCTTTCCACTAACTTGTGAAAAAGCAAGACAAGGATGAATTCAAACACCTCATTAGTCTGAGACCAGTTTATTTCCACTGAATTTACATCACCTTCTAACATTAATTTTGTTCTCCCTGTTGAAGGGTTTGTACCAGATTTGTAAAAATATTAAAAAATAATGGTCATTGCTTTAGCTCTGCAGACCAACAAACCAACCTGAAAATATTTCTTAACACATTTAAGAGAAACAAAAATTTAAGTCTAAGGAAAAATTTTATGTCATTCTGTCACAACACATTGATTGTACTCCAACACTAGTAATTTCAGTATTACAATAAAAACCCAAGTCCTTTTCTAAGGCCTGAAATACATTTTCTGTCACTGAAAGATGTCAATATTTGACAAAATAGGCATGTGCCTGTTTTCAACATTGTTCTTATTTAAAAGTAAAGCTACCCCAGCCATTTAAAGGATTTGCTTTTTAAGCAGAGTTTCCCTTAAGCATTGAAAAGGTTCAGGTTATAAAGGAAATTATCCTAGTATCACATTGATATTACAAGAGCAGATGACATGCCCGATGGTAGGACCATGCTAACTTGAGATCTATAAATTCTTTCTGAGTCACCAGCAGTGGAGTTGCCACACTTGCATGACTCAGTAGACCAGTTTAGCCAAGATGAATTCTATGAATTTTAAAAATTCTATTAAATGGAAATCATAAGCTTCTTAATCTCCTTGAGAATTCAATGTCTTGTTACACATAAGTGGTTACTTTGCATCTTAACACTGTATACTGATGGTGATCAAGCTCATTCAGAACTACAGTGCTTCTCCTAGTGACATGGCATCATGAGTTGAATGCACTTTGGTGAGGACTAAACAGTAAGCTGTACTTATTTCAGGTTTAGGAGCAAAACATACCATAGAAACATTTACATGGCTTACTGGAAACAGTATGGAATAGGTATTACAGTGAAATAAGGGATTTACCCAGGCTGTTGGAAATTAGACACATTCACTTCCTGTAATTTATAGTAATAACTTGCAGATATGCCACTCAAACTAAATTTCTGTCAGATTTCATGAGTTCAGCAGGGTTGAGTCTGGTTAGCAACATAATGAGAAATCTCAATGGAGTATCATGCATACAGCGTGAAGCAATGCTGACAAGTCAGACAATGATTCTTTTTGAATCTATAACAACACAAGCTCTCTTAGTGTGAAATGTGCCATCACACTGAGTTGGTAACATCTGAAGGAGAGAGACTTTAATTCAAATAAATAAATTCTGCTTTCGTGGCTCAGTTTCAACTGGATGTAATATTATTTCTTCACATCCTCTGAAGAACTCCTGTGAAGTACGGAAGCATATTCTGAAGTGGTTGCAGTGCTTCATCCCAAAGGTGGCATGAATATCTGTAGACACTCTGCATTTGGTGAATTACCTACTTTTTTACAAAAATGCACCAGATAAAACTGCATACCATTTTACTGATGCAATTTTATACTGAGTGCAGATATGAATCTTTGCTATTAAATTACTTTCTTACACAGTGTTCCTTCAGTGATTGTGTTGTTCAAATTAAATTTTTTCATCCCTTCTACCTTAGCAAAATCTGTTTGATATTGATACTGCCTGTACTATATTATCTTTGACCACAAAATTCCTAAATAAATATGGTTGCACTGTCAATGACAGTATCTCCTTTCTGTAGACAATTGTAAATCATATGGTTTTGGTGGGCAGGCCACAAACTTAAAACATTAAATCATGCTTCACATCTACATATCAACAAATGGCAGCTATATCTGACAGAACAGTAACAGATTATTTTCTAAAGGACCTTTTTCCACCATGAAGAAGAAAGTAGAGAAAGAAAAAAGCAAGTACATGAAGGGTCAGAACTAGTATATAATTTCTTTTTATCTATAGGTTTTCTGGGTGTCATCTGTGAGGCATAATGACGAGAGGGTAGACTCCAAGAAATGTTCAGAGGCTTTATTTATCTATAAGAATGCTAATATCTATGCAGAGAGAACTTAAGCATCTAAGCACTAGCAAAGGCTCTAATACCTACCAGGCAGACTCTGCATCCATGGTTCCCCAGGCAGACTGCCTGGAGAACCCTGGACACAAGGCTCTCTCTGGCCAGGTGTCTGACCAGGCAGAGGGTCTGCTCACAACATGTCTGCTCTCTAAGAAAGTCAGAACATGTCTGCTTTCTTCTTGCGCAGTTACAGAAATATATATCAGACTATATTGTTTATATTAGTTGTCCAATGACCTGAGGCGAGGTTCTCCTGTCCAACCAAGGGGAATAAGGTCACAGCCAGTGAGAGCATGACTTATACTCATGCTCAGGAGAAATGTGGCCTGTAAGATATGGCTACATTTATCCTTCACAGAATTGCTACTTCAAAATTGTTGTTTCAGCTCTCAACAGTATGTCAGCGGAGAGGTTATCTTTCATTCACATCTGGCATAGGCATTAGTCCAGCTGGAATATTATGGACAGTTGGATGTCTACACTGTTGTGTTTTAACTCCAATAGATAGCTAAGCCACATATAATCACTCACTTCCTCTCTAGTGCCATGGGGGAGAAAATCAGAAAAGTAAAAAAAAGTGTAAAAGCTTGTGGTCTGAGATAAAGGAAGTTTAATAAAGCAGAATTGGCACGTGCAAGCAAAGGAAAATAAGGAATCAATTCACTGCTTCCCATGGGTAGGCAGGTTTTCAGCCATCTCCAGGAAAACATGGCTCCATCACACATAATTGCTACTTGGGAAGACAAACGCCAGAACTCTAAACATCCTCCTGTATTGGGTTTGTCTGAGATAGAGTCCATTTCCCCATAGCAGCCCTCACAGTGCTGTGCTTTGCATTGGTAGTTAGAAGGGTGTTGATAACTCACCAGTGTTTTGACTACTGCTGAGCACAGCACCAAGACTGTAACATTCCTTCCCCAGTGGAGAGCAAGATTCTGGGAGGGGACACAAGTAGGCCAGCTGACCCAAAGTGACCAAAGGGATATTCCATACTATGTGATGTCAGCTCAGATATAAAAGCTAAGGAAAGGAGAGGTAAGGGGGGCATTCATTGTTTCCAATGGTTGTCTGCTCAGAAACCACTAAGCTTGCTGAAGCCCTGCTTCTCAGAACGTGTCCGGACATCTCTGCTGATGGGAAGTAGAGAACAAACCTTGTTCTTTTCTGCTTTGCTTTTGCACACGTAAATTTGCTTTTGCTTTAGTAAACTGCCTTATCCCAACGCACGAGTTGTTTTCCATTTTATTGTCTTCCCCCTGCCTGGCTGGCAAGGGGAGGGATAGAGCAACTGGGTGGTCACTTGGAATCCAGCTGAAGTTAACCTGTTACAGTCATTTTGGAACCCAATGCCTTATTAGTCAGGGGGAGCTATTTTCTGGAGACAATGAAGGAATACACCCTTCTCCCCCTGCCCAAAATTGATATTTATAGGAATGGCTTTCTAGTGAGGTCTCCTGTGGTCCTTGCTAATCCTTATGTAAGCTGTTTAATAGTGTTACTATTAGTAACTACAACTGTCAGCACACTNCTAAAACTGTCAGCACACTATGGGGTTCCTGCAACCTGGTGTTATCCCGACGTAAGAGAAAACAAACTTTAGGTAAAGATATATTGAAATGTGCCCTGGGTGGCAGGGTGTATGGAAGAGTTTGGGCAGATTCCTAGGGTTGACATCACCCATAACCTGGAACTTCACACTTGAATAGGTGTTCGACCCCAACAAACTGACACCTCATGGAAGGGTGCCTTGACTACTCCAATGAAAACCAAGTGGCTCCTTGCACTATACTGGAGCCTGGCCTGTGCCTACTGAGCTGCAGTTAAGTACTCTCAGAAGACTGTGCTGGAGGCAGGGAACCAAACTGCTTTGGAGAATGCTATGGTTGAGTTGGGCACTCAAACCACAACAACTACAGTAATTGCCCCAGGAGTAAAAAGGAAAAACTGGACAAGTGCAGCTCCATACCTTCAATTAATAAGGGAGGAAGAAGGAGAAGAAGGAGAAGGAGAACAAGGAGGGGGAGGAGGAGATACGGGTGGAATGTATTGGTCAGGTATTTCTGTGGTCGGGTTTTGGTAGCAGTGTGGGGGGGGCACTGTAAGAGAGGCTTCTCTGGGAAGTTTCTAGAAGCTTCCCCCATGTCTAGCAGAGCCAATGCCAGCAGGCTCCGGGATGGACGTACCAGTGGTGAAGGTGGAGACAATCAAGACTGATAGTAATGCCTGTGTGATATCATATTTAAGAAGGAAGAAAAAAAATGTTAGGGTGCAGATTAAGATGGCAGCCAAAGAAGAGCAGAGTGAGAACATGTGAATAACAATGCAGACACCAAGGTCAGTGCAGAAGGAGGGGCAGGAGGTGCTCCGGGTGCTGGAGCTGAGGTTCCCCTGCAGCCTGTGGTGAAGACCACGGTGGAGGAGGCTGTCCTCTTGCAGCCCATGGAGGACCACATGAGTGCAGAGATCCACCTGCAGCCCGTGGAGGAGACCCATGCTGAAGTGGGTGGTTGCTGGAAGGAGGCTGTGACCCCATGGGAGGCCCATGTTGGAGCAGGGTCCTGGCAGGGACCTGCTGACCTGCGAGGAGGGAAGCCCACACTGGAGCAGGATTTCCTGGTAGGACTTGTGGCCTGTGGGAGGACCCAGGCTGGAGCAGCCTGTGCCTGAAAGACTGCACCCCGTGGAAAAGTGACCCATGTGGCAGCAGTTTTGTGAAAAACTGTTGCCCATGGAATGGACTCACACTGAATCAGTTTGTGAAGGACTGTCTCTTGTGGGAGGGACACCACGGGATGCAGGGGAAGGACTCCTCTCTCCGAGCAGTGGCAGAAACATTCACTGACAGTAACCCCCCTTGCCCGTCTCCCTGGGCCGCTGAGGGGGAGGAGGTAGAAGCTGGAAGGAGAGGAGTGGGGGGAAGGTGTTTTTAAGATATGTTTTTACTTCTCATTCTCAAGCTCTGATTCTGTTAGTAATAAATTTAATTCATATGCCCACTTGGAGTCTGTTTTGCCTGTGATGGTGGTCAGTAAGGGATTTCTTATGGTCCTTATCTCAACTCATGAAACCCTTTGTTATATTTTCTCTCCTCTGCCCACTTACAGGGGGGAGTGAAAAATTGGCTGTAATTGGTCCCTTGCATCTGGCCAGGATGAAACCGCTACAGTCACAGAAGATCAGGTTTATCAGGCAGGACCTGCCCCTCCTAAATCCAGGCTGCCTGGGTCTGATCCCTTGGCTGTCCTGTAGGTGCTGTGTGATTGCACTCAGGACGATCTGTTCATAATCTTGCCTGGCACCTAGGTCAGGCTGACAGACCCATAATTTCCCAGATCTTCCTTCTGGCTCTTCTCGTGGCTGGGTGTCACATTGGTCAACTTCCAGTCATCTGGGACCTTCCCAGTGAGCCAGGACTGAGGACAAATGATGGAGAACATGTTTGCGGGCTCATTTGCCAGCTCTCTCATCACCCTAGAATGGATCCCATCTGGTCCCATAGACTTGTGAGGACCCAAGGGGCTCAGCAGGTCTCTGACCGCTTCCTCCTGGATTATAGGAGGTCTATACTGCTCTCTGACCCCATCTTCCAGCTCAGAAGGCCAGTTGCCCTGAGGACAACCTGTCTTACTGTTGAAAATTGAGGCAAAGAAGATGTTAAGTATCTTTGCCTTTTCCTCATCTTTAGTTACTATATTCACCTTCACATCCAGTAAAGAGTAAAGGTTGTCCTTGCCCCCCCTTTTGCCATTAATATATTTATAAAAATAATTTTTATTATCCTTTACAGAAGTGGCCAGTTTAAGTTCTAACTGGGCTTTTGCCTCTGATTTTTTTCCTACATGACCTGGCAACATCCTTAAACATTTCCTGACTTACCTCCCTCTCTTTCCAAAGGTGATACGCCCTCTTTTTTGTTTCAAACACTTACATCTCAATGCCATTTTTTTACTCCTATGGACATTTCTAAATTTATTAAAATAAAGTGGCCACTCTGCTTTGCTTTCCTTTAGTCTATATTAGAGTTGAATAGAATATACCAATCTGCTCTCACAGCAGGTGTTTCTGAGTTGCATTGTACTTTTCTGCTCTGCACTTACTCCCCCTTTTCCCAGGCATTTTCCTTTTCCAATAGTTGCAAATCCAAGGTGTCCAAGCCATTGCCATGCACCTCCTTTTTAAACCTCTGTAGTGCTGTTCCTTCGCTTGCATTCAGCCTTCCAATCAACCTAATTCATGATCACACCTCTTTGTTTTATCACCTGCCTAGTGCAACTTTCATCTCCTCTTCAGCTGTCACATACACCCTACCAAATAGTTTTCCTAAAGTCAAACTGCCTGTGATTGATCATTTTTCTTGTAGCTATTTGGAACTTAATCATTTAGAGAGCTGTTCCTTAAGCTTGCCAATCTCATCAATGAATGCAGTGTTCTCTTATGAACTGTGCTTAGAAGTAGAGCTATTCCTCAGAAGTTTCATCTAAGAGTGTCTTTCTATGAAGTTATTTTTTCCACATTCTCACATCAAAAGTGGAAAGTAACCTGTCTAGATTTTGTTTTCTATAGATTTCCTCAAATATTTCTTTTTTGGGACTTGACTTTGCATTTGTTTCAGGCCCTGCAAGGAAGAATTTCTTTAACTTCATTCACCAGTCTCAGGCTTTGCAATGTTTCTACTATTTACTTCCATAGGCTGACTGCTTCTGATGTCAGTTTGAATACCAGATGTGCCACCATTACCTGTGTTGTACTAGACTGATGGCAAGAATGGGGACCCAGAGAGGAAAAAGTAAACAGAATCTAATTAAGAACCTTTTAAAGCATGTGCTAATCTCAGTCCAGCTAGCAAGAAACTATTTTAGATTTAACTCCTTCACTGTTTTTTAAATGCATAAATCATTGCTTACCTCACCATTCATGGCACTATACAAATAGTACATAGCTGACAGTCTGGACACATTTATCAGATAATTATAATCTAAATATTTATTCTCAAGTCTTACTAATTTTCCAGTACTGTTGAAAATGTCATGCTTTTTGATCTGCTTATATGATGTAGTTAGGGAAAGGAAAAGTCCAGGCCTTACATCTCAACGTATATCTTTCTATCATATTATTTCATTTACATGAAATTTAAAACTCCATTAACTGAACAGAATTTCAGGTACTAGAAAGATATTTGGGAAATTGAAGTTTTATATGGTTAGAGGTTTTTTGTGATTAGCAGATCATGACTATCTTATTTCATGATCTTTCAAGAATATTCTAGTGAAAATACAGAAAAAAATATCTGTACATAACAAGGGATCAATTTTTTTTCTTTTTGATGTCTTGGCTGTTTGAATTTTATTTGCACATGCTACCATTTAAATTAAATGTAGCCTGATATCTCTGTGAGGAAAATATAGTTTTACATTTGGTTAACAAGAATGTTTGACTATATGTATGTTTTCAGCTGATCACTCCTTACTAATATAGCACCCTGTTATCACCTCTCAGAATTCTCTTGAACATGCTTGTATATGCTCATGCCATGAACTTTGGTAAGCTGGTGAAAATTAGAGAATAGATTTCTTTCTCTTAATGTAATATGATTTTCCCTGATTTTAACCAATTTCTCTTTTGTTTATTAAAATGACACATTTATTCTTGCCAAAACTCTACTGGAAAAGGGAAAATAAAAAGGGACATTTTAATTTTAGAGATTATAATGAACATGAAGCTGACATTTTTAGACACCAGCAAGCTAGAAGGAGGGATGTACTTTTTAGCCAGTTTAAATAAACTTAAAGATTTGCACTGGAGAAATGACACAGGGAATTCTAGGACCTCTAGTATGTCTGAGAAGGCATGAGTACACCGACAGTATTACAAATTGCACTTAACAACTCACTTCAGTAAATATTCTCTCAGTAATGATACTGCTTGCCTTCCTTTGGCCCTGGTCAAGCAGTCTTTATTGTTCTAGTCTCCAGTTTCTATCTGACAAACTCTCCAGTCCTCCCTCTCGAATAATTATTCCTTTTGTGACTATATTACTGTGCTAAACTCAGTTTCTCTTTTATTTTACATTTACTTCAGTGGCCCCCCTTGCTGTCTGCTCTCTCTTTCACTCTCACCCTCACTTTTCTGTGCTTTGTCTTTTGCTCCTGACCTAGTTTATCACCTTGTTATCTTCACGTGTCTTTTCTACAGGGACATAAAAAGTGTAATTTATCTTCTGAAAGTCTGACAGAATATCC
Organism: Calyptomena viridis; assembly: GCA_013390005.1. Classification (NCBI taxonomy): domain Eukaryota; kingdom Metazoa; phylum Chordata; class Aves; order Passeriformes; family Eurylaimidae; genus Calyptomena; species Calyptomena viridis. The sequence continues at coordinate 259,220 of WEIV01031078.1, forward strand.
CATCATTCTGTCATGGAGTTCAGGTGGAAGAGGATACATAAATGAGATTTTTTTAAAATTATGCAAACAAAAGACTTCTGTCAAAGACCTGTGATTCTTGTCCTCTAAATTATTATGTGTGTGGTCTGGTGCTGCTTAAGCAACAGTGACTCTGGTTGTAAATAGGAGTTCAAGCAATAGTCAGCCTCATTAAAGATATCATTTACTGCAACCATAACAAGAAATCAGGATGTTATTTGCAGGATGGCCTGCAAGTAGTGCTGATCTGAAAAAAAGTAGAACAGAAAACCTCAGAAATATTAAACTTGTGTGCTTTGCATTTGGTGATAATATGGTTTATCTAGCAAAGAAGGAGGAACACAGACTCCCATTAATTTTCCCCGTAAGAACATTTTTCGAGTTGGTTCCAAATATTTGTGGCTTGAAATCAGTAAAACTTAGGAAGTCATATTACCTTTCCAGAAACTTCTTTCTTCAGTCAAGTTAGTCAAAATTGCCATGAAACTGAAAATTGAATTATACTTCTCCCCACCATTTATTTAACATTTTGAAAGTCTGTGTTAGATTTATTTTGAAGGAAAACTGAAGTCACCTTCGCTTTTAGAGGGTTTTTCCATCTCATGAGTCAAGACTAGTTCAGGTTACAAACTGAACAAGCTTTATGGTTTGATTAATTCATGTTTCCTTGTGATCATTCTAAAAATAAGATTCAATCAATGAGAAGTACATGTCTGAATTAACTACATAGATATTGTTTGTCAGATTACATTGATAAATCACTCTGCACTTTACCTTATCTGCTTAGTGTTATCGAGGGCTCACATTCACATCCATTAGCACAAATTAAAGCCATAATCTGCTAGTTATTAATGAAAAATTCACTAGTTATTTGTCAAAACTGTGTGTTTGATGTAATTGGCTGCATTTGTCTGTTTAGTTTAAATATGGCCATAAGTCAAAGACACTTTTCACTGCCTTAAAGGAAAACTGTACATGACTCAATAAAAAGAGAATGTTTTGATGATATTCAGAAAAGAAATCATCTACGCCATTTAACAAGATCCATGTTAAGTACATGGCATTTTAACAGAGAATTACCAACTGCTTCCATTTATGTAATAATATTTCCAGCTTCTCATAGAGGCCAGCCTAGAATATATGCCTGGATTCTTCTTCCAGATGCCTCCCTGGTACGCATGATCCTATCCAAGCACGTGTGAAAAGTGACACATGTTGAATCTCATTCACAAAAGGTCCTCCACTCTTATGCTGGAACATCTCACTGAGCGTGGGTTTTCATTTCACTCATTCTGCTCTCCAGGGAATCCTGCTGTTATTTCAGGCCTGTTTTATATCTTCATAGTCGTAATCAAAATTACTGCTTAAGTCTGAGAGTTTAAAGCATTTTTTAAATGTAGCTGTTGGTGCATGACTACATGAAAGCTGGATTCTTCATATCATATTTCAGGTAGAAAATCTAAAAATCTATTTCAGTAATAGTCCTAATGCCAACACATACATCATAAAATCTTTCTGCTTAGTGCTAACAGCAGTGGTTTTAGAGAGTGATCTTTTCCCCACTGAATTAATGAATAAAAATATTTTTAGCTTCAGTGATCCGTCGTGATCCCAGTTCCTAAATAAAAAATGTACTTCTCTGGACTTAAATAGGAGGGAAAGAGTGAGAATGATAGAGAGAGAGAGTAAGTAACAGACAGAGAAATTATCTGGGGTTTTTTTATTTGGGGAGCAATAAGCAAGAGGCTAGTACAGAGAGAATGACAGGAAAAATGAGAGGATAGGGTTTAGATCCCAGATTTATTTTATTTTTCATATTTCTTCGCGCCTTGGAAAATGTTGAGCCTTCTCTGAACTCCCATCTCCTAGTGTGGTGCTAGGAATGTAAATTCCCCTAAGTCTGGACAGGACCGTGTGGGAACCAGCACAGAAAAGCACCCTTATAAATACAATCACACTTGAAATCAATTAGTTCCAAACAATCAATCCCTGGTGAACAAGGTATTTTTTTCCCCTAAATCTATCATCAAGTAAGTGGCAAGTACCTCTCAGTGTACAAATATCCATTTGCATGTTTAGAAATCTTTATGAGCACATACAAAGGATAATAGCCAGACAAAAAGCTTACAGCAGGGAACAGTGGTACTGAGCAGAGCAGATGATGGGTTCAAGTACTTGCCTAAATCCTCATCTCTTACAAAGGAATTAAACTGATTAAACTAATTGTACCTAAAATGCACTCTTCTTGTTTATACTGGTTGCTCAGTATTTCTGTTCAGTGGAGAGACACAGTCATCTTCAAATGGCAGTGTACCCTGTCTTTAGACAGAAGATGAGTCTGCATGCTGAGCTATCCTGTGGGCATGCTTATGTCTGCAGTCACTACCGGCAGAGCTTAGGCAACCTTCTAAGAGTGCCTGTTCTAGCTTTTAGATGGCTTATGTTTAATGAGATGAACCTCAAACCTAATCAACATTTTGCAAGACTTCAAAAGCACAAAATCTTGTTGAGCTATTTAAGTCTAATTTGCAGCCTTCAATACCAGTGCCTTGTTGTTCAGCACCTGACCATCAAACTACAAAGCTTTACCATTCATGTCAATTAGACAATGATATGGCTCTAAGATCACTGCAGCTGATGTCAATTAGATATTTTATGATTATGTGCTGGCTATTTGATTAGTATAGTGAATAAAACACATGGCATGGCACAAAACAGAAACTGTAATACTCAGCTTAAAGGTTTGATGAAAATTTGAAATTCTTCTCAGGTTCATGAACCTTTTCAAGCAAACCTGAACCAAGAGATGATTTAGGTTTAATGAAGCCACAGTCAGTGCTGTAAATGGAAACATAATGCTCACAACATGGAAGATGGTATGGTTTGCAGTGTTTCTTTTCAGTAAGACTTCTATTTAACTTGAACTTTGGACTGTTTATTATTATTAATATCAATGTCTGACAACAAAGGGAAACAGCATACTCCTAAATAAAACTTTTCCATCCCTATCTCCTCTAAGGGAAAAATTCAGAGAACCAAAAATTAAAATTTAAGGCAAGAAATATTTTGACTTTATTTTCACAGGAAAACAATACCCTATTTAGAGCTGCTACTCCTTCTTCTGGCTTTTAGCCATGCTCTTTGTACTCATACAAAAATGATGAACAGCTATTTTTATATTTTATGGCGCCTTAGTACTACAGCATTGTGCATTACTACTAGAATGTCAGAAATCACAAAGTTGTAAATCATCCTCATGACCCAGAAAATCAGTACAACAGCAAGAGGGGAAGGAGGAGAAGGAGAGGGTTGTGAAGTTTGTGCCATACCTTCTTTAGGTATTTAGCAACTAAGGGAAAAGTGTCAGATTCACACCTGCTAAGCACAGACCAGTCCAATTGGGTGGGTTTTTAACAATTAGAAAAAGGACTTTGTATTTGACATCCCTTTGAGCTCTAGCATTGCAGAAGTATAAGAAAACAGCAGACCCTCTACACTTATAAACTGAAGTATTTCAGTGTCAAAGTCAATGTTTTAAACTTGATAGGCAAAAGTAGTACAGCCTACTCATACTAATGATAGCTAACTACAATATAGCCCACTCATGCCGCATTAAGTGTTAGTGCAGCCTCACTTTGAGTACTGTGTTCAGTTCTGGACCCCACATTTAAGAAGGATGTGGAGGTCCTTGAATGCATCCAGAGGAGAGCACAAAGCTGGTGACAGGCCTGGAAGGCATGTCCTGTGACATGGGGAGCTAAGGACATGGGGTTTGTCTAGTTTGGAGGAGACTGATGGCCATCCTCATAGCTCTCTACAGGCTCCTGAGGAGGGGAAGTGGAGAGGGACGTGCTGAGCTGTTCTCCCTACTAGTCCCTACCCAGTAACAGGAGAAGTGGGAATGGGTGCGGGCTGCATCAGGGGAGTTTCAGACTGGACATTAGGAAGCATCTCATTACAAACACTGATCAAACACTGGAACAGGCTTCCTAGAGAGGTGATCAGTGTCCTAAGCCTGTCAGTGTTAAAAGGCATTTGGAAAATGCCCTTAACACATTTTGACTTCTATTGAGTCCTGAATTGGTCACTGTAGGTCCCTTCCAACTGAAATATCCTATCCTATCCTATCCTATCCTATCCTATCCTATCCTATCCTATCCTATCCTATCCTATCCTATCCTATCCATCTTACTGGACTGAGATAGTGAAACATCATCCTGTGGTATATAGGACATCAGCTACATAAGGTGTGCAGGTGAAAAAAAATAGCATCAATGAATCAAATTACAAATCAGGGGCCATCTCCATGGAAAACAGATAAGTATTACATTCTGTTAGTGATACAACAACTCACATTCTGTGCCAAGCTGTTGAAGTGATATTCAAGTGTATGCCCCGGACAGAACATGCTGCAAGCAAAAAGGCAAAATGGCTATAGGTGCTTTTATCTCTTGTGCTTCAGTCTCATGCCCAACATATTAAAGACAGTACTGCAGCAAAGTTTGAACAAGTGATCACTTTCAGACTGATAATAATTTGACAGCCTATATAATACAGGGAGACTGTTAGTTGATTTTACATGTTCCTTGGATTTCTCTGCATCTATACAATGAGATATAGACTCTCTTGGTCAATCCCTTTTTCCTAAACTTGACAGGCAAAAAAATTTTTGAGCAGTTCAGGGATCTTGGGACATCTCAAAGACAAAAGTGACACTAGCGTCTCAGCAGTGTTTAAAGCACAGGCCATAAGAAACTCTCTACTGGACTCAGAAAGTTGTCTATGACATATGGTTTAAGTTATAGATATACTATAACATTAGTTCTACATTTTTTTAAAGCAGTTGAATGTGATTCACTGCTTGAAGTGAAAATGGTATTATCAATAAAAGTGACAAATTGTATTTTTCCTGTCTTCATATAAAAGCTTTGTATTTGTTCACTCTTCCAACTTGATTCCCCTTATGTAAAAGTAATCCAATATGTTTTTGTAATTTGTATGTGTGAAAATAATTTATCAAGACTGATGAACTGAGAAGTGCTCAATTATTCCAAATTAAAATCCTTGATCCAAGTGCTATGTAGATTGCCAAGATGTCCATTCTTCCATCTGAACTTTGATGACTAGCTCTTGCAGATCCCAAAACTAACCATGACAAAAACATTTGATATTGTCTTTAGAGATAAACCCATAAATGCACTCCATTGGCACCTAATTAATCTTTTTTATTGTTGTCATAGCCCTGTCCTACAGTCATTCACATAAATGCTAAGAAATAATTTATCTTTTTGTTGAAAGCATCTCAAAGATAATTCATAGCATTTTATTCCTACCCATTAAACTAAATTTATTTTAAGTTGAAATAGCAGACATAAAGTGAGAAAAAAATAAAGGTAAGCTTAGCTTATATCAGTCATAAGAACATTGAAAATAGGAAAACTACTACAATAATTCGATGAGGATCACAAATCAAAAAAAGGTAAAAGAAAAATGTGAACTTTTTTCTATTTCCACTGCATTTTTGGTTTCATTTTACCCAGAGACACAGCCAAATTGTCTCATCTGGCACATTAGAGTGTTTTGTTTAGCTGTCCATTTGGTCTCTGAGGAAAAAGAGGATCAGTTAATTTTCCATACTTGGATAAAGCTATTTGTGATAACGTAGTTAGGTTAGGGAGTTGCCTAGCATTTTTTCTGCGAGTCTGATAAATGATATCCAGTTTCAAGTTTCTTACTGAAGAAATAGAAGGACCATTTGGTGTTTTTCTGTATTCTTCAGGTCCAGACTATACCAGAGATTTCACATCCAGGATGCCAGGAATGAACATTATTGGAGTACTAGGAATGTGCAACAGGGACAAGTCTATGCTCCAATAACCTAATTCCAACCTACTTCACCATCACTCATTACCATTTGCTCAATAGTAAATTATTAGAATTTTTATTAACATATTTACACATGAAACTTAGATACCAAAATTTCCAGGTGTTAACTGTGTATTCTGCATAATAATTATGTTATAAAATTTTCTGTTTACAAAAAAATGGCAGTGAAGTTCAAAGTTAGGCATACTGTTCTTGATATTATTTGTGTTTTCAAAATAATGTCTTGTAGTCTATTTTTCTATGCTCCTTTTAATACAGTCCTAATTTTGATACGTAACATAACTTGAAATTACTCATTAACATATTTGATGAGGTAATGAGATTTATTATTTCCAAACTTTATATTTTATTCTTTGTCCAACTCCTTCAGATAAAATTGTTTTGTGTAATTTTAACTGCATGCATAATTAGCCATTTTCCCAATTCTATATGAAGTTTACTTGTAGAGCCTTTTGCAAGCAAGATCTGAAGAAGGAATCTATGGAAATTAAAGATGTGGAGAGACTAATTTTTGGGGTGTACCGAAATAAAGGAATTAGTGATGATATTAACACCAGTGTCTTCTTCATGGTATTTAAAGAACACAATTTTCGAGAAATTCCCTATGATACATCCCGTGTTACTGCAAGCAGTTGGACCACCTAAACCCTTCCATATGCCAATGAATGTATGGTCTAAGGCCACTATTTTACCTATACTTTCTCAGTTTTTATTCCTACTGCAACAGGCCCAAGAATATAGTGAATGTATGACAAGGGGAATGAAATAGGTATCACTTATTACACGTGGCCTAAAAAAAGGAGAACAATCTGGAGTTCCTGAGGTTTAGGAGGCACTTCCATTTCTGTAAAATATAGTTTCATGTGAAAATTTATGTTAAAATGTGACCTTGCTCTAAATGTTTTCTTTGTAAGATGGCTTTTTTAGGTCTGCATCATTGCATCCCTTTCCAGCACAAACATGGACGCTTTGCAAGGATAAATATTTTTTCCAGTTGCTAGGACTGCAAGCAGTGCAGGAACTGAAAACTCAGGCTATTGCAGACATACTGTGGCTAGCATGATGAAAATTCACTTTATTTCCTTTTTCTGAAGCTTCTTATCTCCTGCTTAAGAGTTTGCTTATGGGCACTGAACACCAGATCTTACAGTTCTGAAAAGGTTATGGTGATAAAACTTGGGTCAACACATACATTAATGAAGAACATATGACAGGATGAAATATCAGTACAAAATAAATATAAATAGCAATGTAAAGAATAGGAAGAGTTGCCCCTGACAGAAATCCATTCTGTCCTTTTTAGACATGCAGCATTTAGTCTTTCAGCTTCCTTGAATTAGCAAGATCTCATGCAATTCTTCAGGAATACAAGAAGCTCTCTTTCTTAGCTTTTGTTCTTCTACAGTGGGACAATGTCATGGAAACACTGGTAATTTTTACATTCAGATGGTTGTTTTTCATTAAAGGTAGCATTTATTAAAGATCCACCTTTTAATATAGTAGTTTATGGCTGGAGTTAAACCACAATACCCAAGAAAGTCCATTCTAAGAGATAATTCCTGATCTTTTATCACAAGAATACTTTTGAAAGTTCCTCGTTCAAATATCAGCCTGTGTCTTCTGGTATCACCCAGATGAAGCACTTGAGGCAACAGACTTCATCCTGAAAAATTACATGAGATCTTGCTAATTCAAGAGCTGAAAGACTAGATGCTGCATGTCTAAAAATGACAGAATGGATTTTTAGGGGGAATTCAGCCTAGTTTCTCAAGGCATTCCACAATGTACCAATAAAAAAATTATAAGACTAATAAGCATCTTAGGAGGAAAAAAACAGTGTTATTATCTTTGTCACACAAACTACTTTACTGTACTTCTTGCATGTCTAAGCACAATTGTGTCTCCTCAAAATCACACCAGACCTGTGACATATCTATTTAGTTACTTTTGAACACCACAGAACTGATGAATATAACAAGATTTTGGAGTAGGGATAATGCCTTTACACGATCTATCATACAAACTTTGTTACCGATGTTTTTATCTCCACACGCTACTCTAAATGTTTACACCACATAAAAGATGCTGAAAAGCAGATCTTGCTAAGAGTGGTAAGATAGAGCTATTTCTACTCCTTTGCCTCTAATGTTTCCACACCCTAGTCCACAGGAGCTTTTGGTTGTCTTTACAGAAAACAGCCTTTCAAGTAAGCAAAGAATTCTGCTATGGACTTAATGTGAGTTTCTTTATGCTTAATTAAATGTTAATCAAATATCTGCAAAACTATTGTGCTCCTGAATTTCCATAATGCTTCTCGTTGGGGTGGTTGTGTTCTGAAATCAGGCTCGTGTTAGTTTGCTGCTTGCTCTGAGCAAGCTCTCTCTTTTTTCTAGTAGGATCAAATGGCTTGCTTGTCTGCTCATCCTCCTCCTTCTCAATTTTTGCAAGTATTATTTCTGTTTATTGGATTTTTATTCAAAGAAATTTGTAAATACCTGAGATTATAGAATCACATTCACTTGGGTGAGACAAAGCCTAGCACCAATTCAGATGAAATAGTCCAAAAACATTAAAAAAGAGATGGACAAGTATAGCAAGACTCAAAGAAATATGATTTTATTACACCCTTTCCTTTCCATTACATGTCCTCTCACGTTAAATAATGACTCTGAGCAGTCACACTTGATATCTCCAAAACATATCTCTTGTGTGTCATTGAACTAGGGAAAAGATCCAGCAGGACACATTGTGTCAGTAGGCTTCATGTACTGACTGTTCTTCTCAAATTCTGTTTCTTGTTGGGATTTTGTGACATTTGATTCCAATGAGCTCCACATGAGCAGTCAAGAATGTGGCCCTTTGGGAGCTTAGTGGGTTTTTTGGTGCAGTAAATATAATAAAGAAACCAAGTCAGATTTCCCAAGACTCATTTGAGAGAGAGTATTAAACTGATTTTTGTCGTTCACAAAAAAGCAGACAAGCCACACGTAAGAGGTAAATTTCTTATATGGTTACTTTTCAAATAAAGCACACTTTCTGTGGAAGACTTTCCTGTTCCAACTACATTATTGTGATGTGTGATTCATAATGTAAATGTTTGTATTTCACATTAGCAATATCAGTGTGAAATATGTACTGCAAAGAAAGTACTTAGCCTTGCCCAGTTTTCCTCTTAGTAGCTTTTGTAAGCAAAACCATATTTTTTTTTTCAGATATGCAATACCAGGAACTATCCCCACAAAAAAACAAACTGCAAATTTTTAGCGGAAGAAAGTCTGAGTTTAGTGTTAATTTTTTTACCTTCAAAATTATATAAACCATAAATATATCTAGTCTCTTTCAGAGGCTGATAAAACTGTGAAATTCCTTCCTATATTTGTTTCTTCCTCTCTTTCTTCTGGTATATTTGTGATCAGTGCTCCTTAGGATAATGTGAGATATCTAATAGGATATGTAATAGAAGCCCCCTGGTTTGTAAACAGCAAATGTTCCTTGCCCTCAGAACCATAAAATTCCAATTGGAGAAATGCGATGATAAAAACATTTCCTATTTGCTCTGACAGCAAATATTTCTAGCTCACAGGTTGCAAATAAAAAAAATTTCATCATTGGGTGAAGCATCAGAGAATACAGCATATGCTCTCAAGTGGTGCTCTTTCTT
>WEIV01031078.1:269008-296914 GCA_013390005.1 Calyptomena viridis
TAGGCTTCATGTACTGACTGTTCTTCTCAAATTCTGTTTCTTGTTGGGATTTTGTGACATTTGATTCCAATGAGCTCCACATGAGCAGTCAAGAATGTGGCCCTTTGGGAGCTTAGTGGGTTTTTTGGTGCAGTAAATATAATAAAGAAACCAAGTCAGATTTCCCAAGACTCATTTGAGAGAGAGTATTAAACTGATTTTTGTCGTTCACAAAAAAGCAGACAAGCCACACGTAAGAGGTAAATTTCTTATATGGTTACTTTTCAAATAAAGCACACTTTCTGTGGAAGACTTTCCTGTTCCAACTACATTATTGTGATGTGTGATTCATAATGTAAATGTTTGTATTTCACATTAGCAATATCAGTGTGAAATATGTACTGCAAAGAAAGTACTTAGCCTTTCCCAGTTTTCCTCTTAGCAGCTTTTGTAAGCAAAACCATATTTTTTTTTTCATATATGCAATACCAGGAACTATCCCCACAAAAAAACAAACTGCAAATTTTTAGCGGAAGAAAGTCTGAGTTTAGTGTTAATTTTTTTACCTTCAAAATTATATAAACCATAAATATATCTAGTCTCTTTCAGAGGCTGATAAAACTGTGAAATTCCTTCCTATATTTGTTTCTTCCTCTCTTTCTTCTGGTATATTTGTGATCAGTGCTCCTTAGGATAATGTGAGATATCTAATAGGATATGTAATAGAAGCCCCCTGGTTTGTAAACAGCAAATGTTCCTTGCCCTCAGAACCATAAAATTCCAATTGGAGAAATGCGATGATAAAAACATTTCCTATTTGCTCTGACAGCAAATATTTCTAGCTCACAGGTTGCAAATAAAAAAAATTTCATCATTGGGTGAAGCATCAGAGAATACAGCATATGCTCTCAAGTGGTGCTCTTTCTTGATTGTGATGTATCTTAAAAGAAAATAGAGAAATCCCATGGGATTCAAAACACTTTCCTGGAAACAGCCGTATCAGAAGAGCAGAGCAATTGTGGAGACATATTACCAGGAGTAGATGGTGGAAGATCACACCACTTTCAACCACACTTTTCAACAAGACCCATAAACTGATAGAGGATAATTGGTCCATTTCCTGAAATGTCTCTGTTTCCTGTGAGTCTTACTTAAGGCTGAAGTTAAGAAACAACGTGGTTTTCACAATCAATTAAATTGTGGTGAAAGGTAGGTTTGTATTTTATTTTTTTTCAGATGCAGCCAGTACCACTACAAAGATGCTCCAGTGTCAACTAGATATGTCTACCCAAATAAGCAACTGCCTTTTCCATGTGAAACCAGCCAACACTGAAGACACACTCCAGTGCAAAAAAGCACAGTGTTCAAGAAGGTTGCTGAGAAACCTCTTGTTCCAGCTTAAAGCATCAATATGTCATTGCAAATATAAAGAATTTAAAGAATTGCTTTAAATTGGAGACCATAGAAAACCCACAGATGTATCTTGTCAGATCATTTTACAAGAGAATATTTTTTTTATGTTTAAGCAAAATACAAAATGAAACTTGAAATTNCACCAGAAAATCAACATATTTTCTTCAAAAGACAAAGGAATGTGACACAAATATGAAAATAACAGAAGGCAAAACATGGCTTGGTACAGTATTTTAATAGCAAGACATTCCAGTGATGAGAAAGAGGAAACCATGACTAATTGATAGTACTATTTTCATTTGCTGTGCTCAACAAAGGAGTTGAGATGTAGACAAGAAGCATAATAGTCAAGGCATAACAGCAAACAAGAAATTTCACCAAGTAAATAAGAAACTAAGGTGGCTCTGGAATTTGGATCTTCTAGAAGCAGAGCTTATGCATATGCAGGGAAGGCATCTGTTCTTTAAGAACACCACAGATCAATCAGTTATAATTTTTATTGTACATTGTTTGTTGACAATTTTTTCCTCTGGTTTATATTTTGGAAGCCATTGCCAGTGGGAAAACCAGAATATTGAAAGTAGAAGTACTCCAAGAACAGCAGTGACAAACAGAAAGCTTAGGAAACAGAATATGGTCTAGGGCGGTATGCAAGAGAATTTTAGTCTTCAGCAACACAGAAGACGTAATTTTCTGATGACATTTTTTAATAAATGGAGGTCAAAGCCAACCTTTTTTTGATTTAGGCACTAAATGTTCAGCTATGCCCTAAGAGGAAACCTCATGTCTACAGTACTTCTTGCCTCTCAGAGCAGCTAAACTCATGATATTCCCTTTAGATGCAAATCTAAAGACTGCCCCTCAGATTAAGGCTCTTGCCTTGGTGATGTTTAGGAAAGCTTTGGTTTATGGAATAAATTACTTGGGTGGCCCTGCATTCTGAGTTTAGGTATCTCTCTAATAGATCTCTAAGAAGCATGAAAAGTTAGTTCTCATCACAGTCAATACTTGCTTTCTTCTCAATTTTTAAGCTAAATAAAGCACTTAAAAGAAGATATATTAGCTTTTTCTCATCCTGAGAAACTTCATTAATTTTCCACGGGGTACTCTAGAAACAGTCCTCTCTGCTTATATTAAAGCAGGGTCATTCTCTGATCACTCACACACAAATGCAATGGGTGACAAAGATCCTTAGTTTTACAAAGTGATCAATGTACTGAGCAATACTCTGTCTGACTCCAAACAATGTTTAGGACAAGATCTGGTGTTCTGAAGTGAAAGTAAATGTGCTCAAGGAAACGCCAAAAACTAATAGTTCAAGACTATTAGTTCATTGGAGGCTTGTTCAATGCTTCACAACTTGGATTTCCAGCATGTACAAGAAGTAAGATTTCTTTGGTTTATGGTCTCTAACAAATAGCATTTTAAATGATACTTCACAGAATCTGAACATCTTTCATATTGAGACAATAACAGATCAGCACCTGCTGGTGCAAAACAGCTAACATGGAAGAGTGATGTAATGGAGCTTCAGAGAAGGGAGAAGGGATTGGTGAAGAGATGCTTATGAAGTAATTGTGAAAGGCAAGAAAATCAATGAGATGAGAAGGTGAGCAGGAGCTGGAAAAGATCAAAAAGACAAAACCTCAGCTAATCTGCTGTAACACCATAGGCATGAAGTAACTGGTAAAAGAAATAGGATCAAACTGGTTGAATTATGTGTGATTTGCAGTCCAATGCAATAACAAGCATGCTGTGAGCTAGTTTATCATCTCACATTTTGCTTTAGGAACTTGCTTTAAAATTGATGTTACTGCTACCCTTCAGTATTTACCTGAGCTTTGTCAGGGAAGGCCTTGGGTATCTGTACATTATGCTGTAAAAACACTAATGGAGCTAATAATGAATTGCACATTTTTTATTTTTCAAAATATTTGCCCAAAGTGTTTAAATTGCTTTCAGACTTTCAGTCTGTTTTCAGAGCTGGGATGTTTGGTCTTTTTGAGATTAACTAAGAAACAGCAAGCACACTTTTTTTTCTTTCTCTTAATTTCTCTGCTCCAGGCTACAAATGGAAGAACAGAACAAGTCTTTCTACAAAGCCCTGAAGATTTAGAAGCTGATAGGCCACGCAGCTCAGCTCCTTACACTATAGTTTAACAAGTGCAGTCATCTATAGATGCTGGAGGTACAGTCCTGAAGGTAGAATTCACTCTCAAGAGAATTTCCTCTTGACTAACTTGACTGCAGTTTTGGATAAAGTCTAATGTGGAAAAGAAACTGTCCAGAGTTTTGTACACATTTTCTCCTCTGGGTTTAGGGAGACCCTGGGGTTTGAAAAGCTGCTGCACACCTTGCCACAATCTCTAACATGCCAGAAGCAACTACAGAACAAAAAAGAAAAAAAAACCCTGAATGTTCTCAGATTCTGATAATTTCTTATATGTCTTCAGTAACCTCAACTATTCTTTTCTTTGTATTAGAGCAGCTCTTTCCATTCTTTCCTTACCTGTATCTAACACAAACCATAATCCAGATTTTTCTGNACGAAACTTGAAATTTCAATAGCACAGACCGTGAAATATATCCTACTCTATAAGTACCTACTCAACCTTTCAATGATTCAAGATTTATTCAATCTTACCTGAAGGGTAAATTCATACATCTGTTCCTTCTTAGACTCATTAGGAAAAGGAAGTAAAAACTAATTCATTTTACTGAAATAAGACAAATTGATTTAATATAATAGAAAAATTTTATTTTAGGAATGACTTGAGATAATTAAATGGTGATGTGGAAATATTTGCTTAACCTCCTTTGAATCTGTTTTCTCTTAACCTCTAAACCATACCAGTAGACTGTGTTTGGCATTCCCACCAGAAAATCAACATATTTTCTTCAAAAGACAAAGGAATGTGACACAAATATGAAAATAACAGAAGGCAAAACATGGCTTGGTACAGTATTTTAATAGCAAGACATTCCAGTGATGAGAAAGAGGAAACCATGACTAATTGATAGTACTATTTTCATTTGCTGTGCTCAACAAAGGAGTTGAGATGTAGACAAGAAGCATAATAGTCAAGGCATAACAGCAAACAAGAAATTTCACCAAGTAAATAAGAAACTAAGGTGGCTCTGGAATTTGGATCTTCTAGAAGCAGAGCTTATGCATATGCAGGGAAGGCATCTGTTCTTTAAGAACACCACAGATCAATCAGTTATAATTTTTATTGTACATTGTTTGTTGACAATTTTTTCCTCTGGTTTATATTTTGGAAGCCATTGCCAGTGGGAAAACCAGAATATTGAAAGTAGAAGTACTCCAAGAACAGCAGTGACAAACAGAAAGCTTAGGAAACAGAATATGGTCTAGGGCGGTATGCAAGAGAATTTTAGTCTTCAGCAACACAGAAGACGTAATTTTCTGATGACATTTTTTAATAAATGGAGGTCAAAGCCAACCTTTTTTTGATTTAGGCACTAAATGTTCAGCTATGCCCTAAGAGGAAACCTCATGTCTACAGTACTTCTTGCCTCTCAGAGCAGCTAAACTCATGATATTCCCTTTAGATGCAAATCTAAAGACTGCCCCTCAGATTAAGGCTCTTGCCTTGGTGATGTTTAGGAAAGCTTTGGTTTATGGAATAAATTACTTGGGTGGCCTTGCATTCTGAGTTTAGGTATCTCTCTAATAGATCTCTAAGAAGCATGAAAAGTTAGTTCTCATCACAGTCAATACTTGCTTTCTTCTCAATTTTTAAGCTAAATAAAGCACTTAAAAGAAGATATATTAGCTTTTTCTCATCCTGAGAAACTTCATTAATTTTCCACGGGGTACTCTAGAAACAGTCCTCTCTGCTTATATTAAAGCAGGGTCATTCTCTGATCACTCACACACAAATGCAATGGGTGACAAAGATCCTTAGTTTTACAAAGTGATCAATGTACTGAGCAATACTCTGTCTGACTCCAAACAATGTTTAGGACAAGATCTGGTGTTCTGAAGTGAAAGTAAATGTGCTCAAGGAAACGCCAAAAACTAATAGTTCAAGACTATTAGTTCATTGGAGGCTTGTTCAATGCTTCACAACTTGGATTTCCAGCATGTACAAGAAGTAAGATTTCTTTGGTTTATGGTCTCTAACAAATAGCATTTTAAATGATACTTCACAGAATCTGAACATCTTTCATATTGAGACAATAACAGATCAGCACCTGCTGGTGCAAAACAGCTAACATGGAAGAGTGATGTAATGGAGCTTCAGAGAAGGGAGAAGGGATTGGTGAAGAGATGCTTATGAAGTAATTGTGAAAGGCAAGAAAATCAATGAGATGAGAAGGTGAGCAGGAGCTGGAAAAGATCAAAAAGACAAAACCTCAGCTAATCTGCTGTAACACCATAGGCATGAAGTAACTGGTAAAAGAAATAGGATCAAACTGGTTGAATTATNTTTGAGATTAACTAAGAAACAGCAAGCACACTTTTTTTTCTTAATTTCTCTGCTCCAGGCTAGAAATGGAAGAACAGAACAAGTCTTTCTACAAAGCCCTGAAGATTTAGAAGCTGATAGGCCACGCAGCTCAGCTCCTTACACTATAGTTTAACAAGTGCAGTCATCTATAGATGCTGGAGGTACAGTCCTGAAGGTAGAATTCACTCTCAAGAGAATTTCCTCTTGACTAACTTGACTGCAGTTTTGGATAAAGTCTAATGTGGAAAAGAAACTGTCCAGAGTTTTGTACACATTTTCTCCTCTGGGTTTAGGGAGACCCTGGGGTTTGAAAAGCTGCTGCACACCTTGCCACAATCTCTAACATGCCAGAAGCAACTACAGAACAAAAAAGAAAAAAAAAACCTGAATGTTCTCAGATTCTGATAATTTCTTATATGTCTTCAGTAACCTCAACTATTCTTTTCTTTGTATTAGAGCAGCTCTTTCCATTCTTTCCTTACCTGTATCTAACACAAACCATAATCCAGATTTTTCTGAAGGAGCTTCCAGTCTAACTTTTTTCTATAAAATCTGGCTGTAATTTATTTATTCCTCTCCTAAGGCCTCATTTCCTCCCTTTTCCCACTACTGCATTGTGCAAAAGATGATGTAACATGTCTATTCTTAACCTCAGCTATGTCTGTGACACAGTTCTTTTTTCATGCTAGGGGACCTAGTTATGTATGTTAGTTTTTTCCAGACATAAGTCTATTTCTTTTCCTTCTTCTGCCCCTCCATATTTTCTCAGAAACTAGGAATGTGACTTAAATGCATTTTTTTCCTTGTCCTTACTGAACTCTTGCCACATTAAACTATTTGGTATTATAGATTTCACAGTAAGCTGCAGGAGCTCACTGAAAAATAGTCTCCCACAGTGCTTTGTTCAGTGCAAATGCAGCTCCTTCTCTAACAGGCTTTAAATGCTGAAAAGACAAGAGACAGAGGGAAGAAAAGGGACAGAACATGAAAAAGACTGCATTAACTCCTCTTCTTTGTTAATCCATGTGTGTTTTCATTAGAAGGGGAATTAGTTAGCAAGAAAAGGAAGGCAAGGCAAGGAAGAGAGATCTTCAGGTGAAAAGTGTATGTTGGGGATTTCATTACAGGGAATTTGGAGAGGTTATACAGATACTGAATCTCAGTATAGGTACAACAGTCCTTTTCAAGACTAAAAATAACTTCTGAGTTGTAGTTTGCAGTTTCAGACATGTATGTTTAATGTACCATGCTGATGTAATGGTAGGAATCTTTTCACGAGAGGGAGTTGATTCACAAGGGATACAAAGTTCAGCTGAATTTTGCATTAGAAACTTTGCATGTCTATATATTGTAGTCTGTCTTCTAGCAGCAGTGTAGTGGTGGTAAAAGAAGTTGTTTAGATGATAATGGCTGCAAAGGGGCTGTGAAGTAGCCATAATAGCATCTTATAGCATACTGGTCTCATACACTTATTGAAGTTTCTAGAGATAGCCTCTGTGCACTACTATAAATCTTCACCAAAATTACCAAACCAAAACCACCAACCGACTGTACAAAAGGGCATAGCAAATTGTTCATGTCTGAGTACAAATCAGCATGTTTTCTTTCTTCTCCAAGGTCCCCTCCAAATGCCTGAGCATTCCTGGCATGTGGATATCTCTGAAAACCTAACTGAGGGGAAAAGCACAATTTCCCTCCCCGAGCAAAGCACATGCCTCCATTCTTTGTTATAGACTTAAGAGAAGTGCAGAAAGGCATGTTTACCTAAAAGCATATGACCAATCCCATAAAAATCAGTGGTACTTACAACTAATCATAGTTTCAAGTTCTTTGCTGAACTGAGTCTTAAGACAAGGATTTGTCAATTCAAATATCTAAGCTGATCTCCAATACAGAGTGTCTCAAGAAATAAGAAATCACTTCTCAACAAAGACAATGATAGGCCACATAAAGTCAAATTTAAAGTGTAGATAAGAGAGTACAAATGGGAAACCCACAGAAGAATATTACCTGGTATAAATGAAGTTAAGACAACTTTTGAACTCATACATGAACAGAATCATAATTTTTTCTAAAGCATTGAATTCAAAATTCACTGCTCTTTTATAGAATTTCTATAACTTTTAGACTGAAATACTATTTTTGCTAGTTTATGAATTCATGTGTGCCAAAACCAAACTATCAATGAAACAGAAGTTGTTTGGAGCAGAAAATAAACAAACAGATAAATAAATTAAAATAATTAATCAAATAAATAAATCCTACAATGACAGTTAAATGAGCAATCTGAAGCCATTCTAACTCTAAACCATACTAACATTTTTACCAATGCAATTGTTTAAAGAGCAGACACATTTTATTAAGGGACCCAATTGCCAATTTTGTAAATTAAGCAAATACAGTTGGAATGAAATCGTGTGTATTTAATCTTTCCAAGAGAAAAATCGTCCAATGTAGAGTTGGAATTTCTCCAGCCATGAAATATCTCAGTCCAATAGAGTAATTTTCCCAACAATACAGTATAGAAATAAACATGTTCTTATAAAGTGACCCTTCAACCTCAGTGTTTCATCATCACTAACAGAAAAATTCAGGATTACTATGATTAATATAGAATAGTATAACTCATCCAGTGTAACAAGATGAGGGTCTGCTGTTGGGAATACTCAGAGAAAAGGTGAGACAAAAGCTAAATCATCCACAACACTTCTATCGGGTTTACTCTTTAGACCAATACACATACTCCAATTCAACATACATATGTGTTTGCCACAAACATAAACGGGGCATAGGACTAAAGAAAGAATGGGGAATACATTTTTGATTTAAATATGTATCTGAAAACAAAGTTCCTCAAAATTAAGCCACCTGTTGGGATTTCAGTGCCTGCACATGGCTTCCTGGAGAACTTTCTCCACAATTTGTTACAAGCTGAAGCTGACTGGTCTATTGTTCCTGATTTCTCTTTCTTTGAGGATGATTCACCCCTTTTGGAAGATGGGTGCAAAGTTTGCCTTGTGGTTGTTCAATGGCAAATGAACAATGGCAAAGATCAGGTTTGTAAGTACCTCGGCTAGTTCACCATGTTACATTCCACTCTGTCCCATGGACATATGTTCAGTTTATTCAAGCTGTGTCAATGCTAATCACCTTTACCAGGGGTAGTATCTCTCTCTCCCCAGACTTGTCAGGCTCAGACACTTGGCAGATCCAAGATTAGCTATAGCATCTCTCATTCATTCCTGCAGCTGTGTTGCCTTTCTAGTCCTCAGTAGCAGAGCAACCTTTGTCAGCATATATAAATAACACATCTTCCTTTCTAAAGGTCATAGGATTCTCTTCCCTTTGTCCACTGTTTCTTACTGTATCTTTAGATAATGGAAACTATTGTCAAAAAAGCTAGTTTGTGTTAGATGTGATATATGAGCATCATCTTCAGTGTCAGTAACTGGAAAGCTATTCAAAACACAATAAACACCTCACATCAGTGATTTCTCATGCTTCATTGCTAGACAATCACTTATTTTGAATGTTATATTCTATTCAATTTAAATTAATGCCAAGGTATGAAAGTAACACCTTGTATTCGTTCTCTAAGTAGTTGTTTGCCTATTCATTTATAAGAAGTTCATTTTCAGTTTTCAGAGAATAAAATTTATAGTTCAGTATGCAAAACCAAGGGGTAAAAATCTTGTTTAGTTATTTCCTATAGAAATGAAATACGACATTTTCTTTTCAAGTATAATTTATATTTTTCTGCTGTTTATTACGCAGTGAAAAACTATCTGTAATTAAGGTGAAAAATCTTTCACAGATATTCTAAGTGTCAGAGAAAAGAAATTGACCTCATCTCTCTTTCCTAACCTCTTTTACTTCACATACATATTGCATCAGAGTTCATATAGTCCTACACGGTAACCCAAAAATCACAATTTGAAGGACATTAAAAATGGTTATTATGGGTAGGAAGCCAATGTAGTTAAAAGGAGATTTTGAAGGCCTGCTGAAACAGAATGAAAGCCAGTATTGAGACAACTGGATTATGGGTACATGTCCATCTAGATAGCTTTTGGGGGGAAAAAAAAGGAAATTAATAGCAATATAAAAATGTCCTATAGATATTTGTACACTCTGTGTGGAAAGAAACATGAAGTCGTGTATATTCCAGATGCTGTTGCTGCTCTAATAGCAAGTTTACTATGTGTAGCAAGGTAAGATGTAAAGGAACATCTGTTGAAATCGTACATTTGCAAATCAACAGGCTCAGATAACCAACACCCAAGAGTCCCAAGAAAACCAGCTGGGAGCTTTCAGAACAATGTATGGGAAACTGAAGAAATTCCAAGTGATTGAATAACTACAGATGTGGTTCCAATACTTAAACAGGATAAAATGAATAATCCTGTGACTTACAAATCAGTTAGCCTAACTCGTAAGAAGGCTAAAGAAATTTAAATAGATTCATAAATACATGCAAATAAAGATTTCTGGAATTTAAATAAATCAACCTTGTCCACAGACAAAAGTCTTGTCAGAAATAAACTTGTGGTCTTTATTAACAGCAATACAAACCTAGTTTCCAAAAGCTCTGATAGTATATTTGGAAGACAGTACATTCTGACAGTTTTCAGTCAGTAAGTGACTTATTACTGTACGATATTTTTAATATTGCATTATATATTAACAACAGGACAAAAATTAGATTACTTGAAAACTGCCTTTTTGTCAGAACTCAAGACAATTTTTAGAGCAAATATATGAAAGACAAAGGATTAAAAATAAGAAAAGTTCTTGGACCAGTGCTAGCAAGTATTTTTAGCTTATAAAACCTTTCTGATAAAAATTTTTTAAAAAATGTCATTACAGGAAGTACTGAGAATAAATAACTGTCATAAAACATTCTAGAGCATTTTCTGAAATCATTAGAATTCAACCAGATATGTTCAATACAGCTAAACAAAAAGTATTACCTCTGGGATCATACTGTGTGAACTATGGAGTGGAGTGCACTGATTTCACAGTAGGAAACGATGTAAAGTCATACAATTGGGACTTCCACATGGGAAGTGTTCAGTTCACCTACTATAAAAAAATCAGGACAGGAGCATTTTATTGATTTACTAATCATACATAAAAAACCAGCCATCAGTGAACTATGTATCATTATTAATTATACAGCAGCAACTGCAGACCTTCATGGGGAGATGTGCATGCCCCAGTTGTGCATGGACCCTTGTCACTGCCAGCATCCCCCTGAGGCAGCACTGTGGGCAGATGCCCTACATGCACCCCAAGGAGAGGTTCCCCCATGCCAACACTGCTGTCCTGTGGGTCCCTAGATATGTGCTGGCAGTTTCTGTGCCCCACAAGGCTGGGGATGCTGTGGGGCAATGCTTGGCTGTGCCCGTCAGGATCACTGCTCCTCTTCCCACTACAAGGCTTCTCCCAACACCCACTTCCAGGCTTTAATGCTCCTATGACATTGCTTCATGATGCCTTCATTTCTTTCCAAAGTCACTCAAATTCACTGAATACTCTTTCACTGGCTTATTTTCATCCTACTCTTTGACATAGTCAGTTCAGTGCACATTCCCTCTCAGTTTGAGTGTCCCATCAGAGATACTGTGTACCCTCCTGTACTAGGTATTGTTAGCAGGCCATTTTAACACAGATTTTATCAGAGATTTCAAGAGTAACATAAAAATAGTCTAGAACCCTAAAAGATATTTTGCTATCTGTGCTTAAGGCAGCCTGATGGCAGATGTGGGTTTAAACACTTGGAAGAGTTGTCCAAAGGTCTTAGTGAGTCTTGCAACCAAATGGGCATTTGGTTGCAATTTTTGAGGAAAAATGAGTGTAATGTTTTAAAATACATAGCTGGTTTTTTGCCTGCTCCAGGGAAGACAGAGTTGGCATAGCTGGCTAGGACAACCTGGCTAGCACTACAATGTAGCATTCATGACTTTATAGCCCAGTAATACTTATTAACAAGTTAAGTTCAGAGAGTTAGTAGCAATTGCATAAGGTGAGTTATAAATGAGGAGAATTTTAATTATTGTTTTTTATCTCACTTTGCAGCATCAGACATTGCACTAATCTTAAAACTGAACACTACAACATTTTGAGAAAGATGGATCAGTGTTCAGCTGGGCATGCAGAAGCCTCCCAGATACCCAACTGAAAAATGCTGCACAAAATTTATACTGATCACTGGTTCTGCTTTTTTTTTTAAGAGAGGTTTTTTCCCTTAGCAAACTTTCCCCTTCTTCTTTAGCCTGATTTATCATCTACTGATTGTCTGAAATCTCATATGTGACTCTTTGATATCATTCCTATTGGTCTCAACTATTTTGTCACTGTCAATGAAATATTGGCCTCCTAGTTTTTGATAACGTCCACCAAAGCTTCTCGAAAGAGTGGTGTATTTCTGTCAAATTACCTGGTCTTTTATATAGAAATTAAACTTAAGAAGCTTTAGTGTTCCTCTTGATATTAATTTTGTGAAAAATTCTAAGAAAGCATTAATTAGTCTTAAAAACAGAAAATAATTAAAAATCTTGATGAAAAAACAGGCTATGCTTCTGAGGTCACAAAATAAAAAAAATTAAAAAAATTGGGAAGCCTCAAATCTAGATCAGAAGAAGAAACTGTTTCATTTCACTTAAATAAGCACAGATGGTCAGAGTAAGCACTATTTTGTAAGAAAAGCTTAGCCAAAAAATAGTGATAAAATACTGTTTACACTATGATAGTGGGTGGGTTTTTTTATTAATTCTGTGAGAGCATTTGAGATATGACCAAATCATTAAAAATTAGAAGTCTTGCATCAGTCTCCAAATCATTGGATATAAATAGCAATATTAATTGTTAACTCGGTAATATTATTTTATATTTGCATAACAAGGCTTGAACAGTGAAATGCCAAGAAAAAGCAGAAATCTGATGAGCCATATGATTATAGTGACTTGTGACAAGGAGGGGAATTGCAGTAGATAGTAGACAACAAAGAGCAGGATGTGCTAACTAAACATCAGGATAAACAAAATATTTTAAACTAGAAAAAAGAAAAGAAAAAAGCAGAAGGAAAAAAATCCATTTTTATAAGTCAATAAGCAATGCTGGAGTGAATTTGTATAAAATTCTGAATTTTAGTCTTACACTTTAAGCTGAGTTTAAATAGTTCATACCTTAAAATGTTCATTTTAAATTAAAAAAAAACTTGGGGAAAAACAACAAAACAAACCTTACACAAACAGTAATTCTTTGTTAGTTAAAACTAGCAGTGATATTATATGGTCGGTCTACAGGAATCTAGTGATTTGAGAACATTTAATCTTAGCCAATAGAATTTCAGAGCGATCATTGAAATATTTCACATCAGAAGTATCATATATTGAGTTGGTTCTGTTAAATCTTAAAACCATAGATAAGCAACTGATGGTGCATTTCTTCCTATTCATCTACATTTCACTGTAAATCACTGTTTTTCCTTATTCTAAATTAATGTTTAAGATTCATTTTACTATGTTTTGTTCAGTCAATTATCAGTATGCCATCAGGTTCTTTATTAATTATCCTATAAATTCACCTTTAATTCATATTCTTTTACATCTCTTTTTCTCATTCTTCAGGTATTCATTCTTCATATTACCCCAGTCTCTTTTAAGAAGGATGACTTCTCACCCAAAATAAATTTTCACAGTTCTGGTTTTGAGGTATTTTGTAGGATGGAAAAGACTTTGAGTTTCAAAGCTTTTCCTTATTTTAAGAACGCAGTTGTTTGTGTTAAATGCTGTGCTATAATCTATAAGCAGCCCCTAGAGAGTTCGCTGAAAAAAATACTGTTCAGTGACATTGACAGATTTCTAGATCCTTCCTCTGCAATGCACATAAAAGGAAAGTCTGCTTCTAGGTCTGCTTCTACCCTGATGTGGAGTCCCAACACTGACTGGAGTGTATTAGCTGACATTAACAGTGGAGAAGCTAAGAGATATTGGCAGTAGACTGCCTGCATCCATTCAATCTGCCCAGAGTATCTCACAGCTACTTAATAACTGTTCCAAACGGTTTTCCCCCTCTGCAATGTTCTTTGCTTCAATTTAGATGACAATACAATTGAAATTCAAGCAAATTCAGCAGCAACCCTGAGCTCCCGTTCTATGTGATCTGAAGAGACTTGCTGTAGGTGTCTCACGTGGATTGCATGAATAGGGTTGTACCTTGTGTCACCTCTCAGGTCACTTCTACCCAATAGAAACAGGCAATCAAGCCATTTTTGGGGAAACAGCCTCAGGCTGCACCAGGGGAGGTTTAGATTGGATATTAGAGAAAAAATACTCCTCTGGAAGGGCTGTTAAGCATTGGAATAGACTGCCCAGAGAAGTGGTAGAATCACTATCCATGAAAGTGTTAAAAAAGCATTTAGATGAGGTGCTTAGGGACATGGTTTAGTGGTGGACCCATCAGGGTTTGGTTAATTGTCAGACTCATTGATCTGAGTCTCATTTGTCTTTCCAACCTCAATGATTATAATATTCTATGAATATACTAAGAAAAGGCAGGGTTATCTAAACAGGAACATTTCACCTTCCCACTCAGGTAGTGTTTGCAATTTTGTGTCAGAGAGAGAAGTATTCCAGGCAGGATTACATCATCCTGTAGAAATGAGATGACCAGGAACGGGTCCAAAACATCTGGCTATCCTCAACAGTATCCCCAAGGTCATAAAAGAGTTCACTAAGTGTAGCAGGGCAATAGGCAGGATATGCATTGTCTGGCACACGGCACATATGGCTGCTGGAATCTCAAGGATACTCAGTCATACTCCAAGTCTGTGTAGTTATGATAAAAGTTTGTTACACAGCAATAGGCTACACTGCCTGATACCTGTTTCTAGAACTGAGGTGGCTTCAGTATCACCAAAGCAACTTTATTTCATCATGAATGTCTTTATATACATGTACACCTCAATTTCAAGTGCTTAGTTAAAATATTCCTGGCAGATACCTGTTTAAAACCTCTAACAATGCAGACAAGTATTACACAACCTTTTTAGGCAATCTGTCTTGGTATTTCACTATTCTTAGAAAGTTTTTCCTAACGTCTAGCCTAAGTCTCTTTTGCTGTACTTTGAGGCAATTATTTTTTGAGGCAATGTTGTTCCAATTCTGATATACTCCCTTCTATTGTACAGTAGCTTTTTTAATATTTGAAGCCTGTTATCACATTTCAGTTCAATATTCCTTCCTCTAGATCAAACAACTAAAATATTCACATTTTTCCTTAATCATTACATTTTCTAGCCTCCACCTGTACTCACTGCTCTTCTCTTTAAAACCAATCTACACCTGCCTTAAATTACAGTCCCCTAACTGGAGACAGTGCTCCAGCTTAGATGATGTTAATGAGCAGATGAGCAGAAGAATTTCTTCAAATGTCTTACAAAAGACATGAATCTTTATACCATCTGATATTCAGTTTGTTTTCCTTACTACATGTTGTGCTATTGCTGTTTCTTGTCCAGTTGTGATCCGCTACAACCTTGGGATCCTTCTCTGCAGAACCGCAAGGCAGCCAGTTGTTTTGCATTTTGCATTTATGTAGCTGACATTCCTGGCTAAATATAGAACTCTTTGCTTATCCTTCCTGAATCACATCCTATTTTTTTCCTCTCCAATTTTTCAAGGTCCTGGCTAAATACTAATCTTGTCCTCTATTGCATTGTTCCAGCTTCATATTTTCTGCAAATGTAATAAGGATATTCTTTCTTCCATCGTTCATTTCATCAATGAAAATGTTAACTAATGCCAGAGATGTTGTATAGTCCTGGACACAGAGCAAAAATACATTCTTTATTTGAGTGGACTGACAGACAGCTTCTTTCACCTTCTGTCTAGGATAAATCACCTGGACAAATAGGCTAAGTATTTCCTCTATTGGCTATGCTATCAGTAGTAAACCTTTTTTGTTCTGTCCTTGCCCAGCACTTACACTGTATCTCAGCACTGAGGCATCTGAACTAAAACTTCTTACCTTTTTAAAACCCATTATCAAGATTTGCATACCACACCAGCTGGACATCTTTTCCATTCCTGAGCTGTGAATGCCTGTGTGGCTGGTTTGGACATCTAGACTAGACACTGGTATTTGTCTGCCTGTATTTCAAGGAAATATTTTCACTGCTTCTTTTTCTGATGAGGCATAATTCAACATGCCTAAGCCTTCATGTAACAATTGCACATTTTTATATATTAGCTTTTCCTTGGTTATGCTCATTTTGCTCCACAACATAATAGGTTTCTTCAAATTGTGACTCAACAGATTAAACTACCTTTCAAAATTAACCGAGTCAGATAAAGCTGTTTTGCACTTGGTCTGCTGTTCTTCTCTAGATCAAAATGACAATTTTCAGATATTATAACCCTCTATAAAATAAAAAAAAAATATTTTTTATTTAAAGAATCCAAGGACAAAAGGAATTTCAGTAAGATTTTTAGGACAGAGTAAATGCCAATATTTTGAGAACAGCTCCCAGAAAGCTCAGGTAAAATTAGTTGACATAGACAATTTCACAAGATATACATTCTTCTTTCTCTATTGCAAAGATTTCCTTTTTTTTTTTTCAGTATTTTGAAGTGAATATACATGTAACTATAAATGTATAGCCAAAGAATTCAGTCTTCTGCTTAAATAATGCCCACCATGTTTATTGACACTGTGGGTCTCATATGCTTCTCTCTGGCATCTAGATCAATATATGCCTTCATCTCTTGAATTAGTCCAAATTTCGTAACAGTATTTTTCATTTATGTTTTGAACAATATCATCAAACCTTCCCAATAATTCTGATTCCTCACCACATCTTCTCCCCATCTGTTAATGAGTCACAATTTGACCTAAATAATAAAATCTTTTCTCCTGATAGTACTCTAAATTTGTTATTTCTCATTTGCTGTTCTCAACCTGTTTAGCTGATAATAGCAGAGACAATTGCTGGCATTCACGTGAGGACTTATGCAGCTCTGAAAAACACATACAGATGCAAAAAGTACACATTGGGGGTGATGGCTTACGAAAAATTAAACATGAGCCAGAAATGTGTGCTTGCAGCCTAGAAAGCTGTATCCTTGGCCACATTGAAAGGAGTGTGGCCAGCAGGTAAAAGGAGGTGATTCTACCCCTCTACTCCTCTCTGATGAGACCCAACCTGGAGTACTGCATGCAGTTCTGGTGTCCTCAACATAAGAAGGACATGGAACTGTTGGAGCAAACCCAGAGAATGGCCATGAAGTTGATAAGAGGACTGGAGCACCTTCCCTACACAGACAAGCTGACAAAGTTGGGGCTATTCAGCCTGGAGAAAATTGCATGGCAATAGAAACCTTGCGGTATCTGAAAGAGGCCTACAGGGAAACCAGAGAGGGACTCTTTGTCAGGAACTGTAGTGATACAACAAAGAGTAATGGGTACAAATTGAAAGAGGGCAAACTTAGGTTAGATATTAGGAAGACATTTTTTACCGTGAGGGTGGTAAGACACTGGAACAGGTTACCCAGGGAGGTTGTGGATGCTTCAACCTTCACAGTGTCCAAAGCCAGGCTGGATAAAGCCTTGAACAATCTGGACTAGTGAGATGTGCCCCTGTTCATG
This sequence comes from Calyptomena viridis, assembly GCA_013390005.1. NCBI lineage: Eukaryota > Metazoa > Chordata > Aves > Passeriformes > Eurylaimidae > Calyptomena > Calyptomena viridis. The sequence goes on from WEIV01031078.1 coordinate 286,525, forward strand.
GCACAGGCATTTGGGACTAGCTGATCTTTAAGGTCCATTCTGATCCCTTAACATTCTATGATTCTATGATTCTATATCAAACCACCAGAGGATAATCCCAAACTGTGACCAGCAGTTCAGACTACAGCAAGAACCTGCTTCATGATGGAACAGGATGTTAAAATTTTAATCTGCAAGTTTATGACCCAGAAGACCAAGTGTCCAAGATTTTCATCCTTTTGAAAGAAGGGCTTTACCATCATTTGATAAGAAAATGGGATAAATTAGTTGCTATTCAGAATCTGGCTGTGAACCAAATGTTGATAAGAAAATTGAAGAGATGTATGATACTCAGCAGCACATAAAATTTAACCAGTTTTTCACAACAGATGGGTTTGGTGCTGAAAGATTCAGAAAAGAAAGGAAGTTTTAAAACACCTAATGATTCTTTCCATTCCTCACAACTTAACACGACAATGGATTCATAAAGAGATGAACCACAAAGGAGTGCAAAGAAACCTGGAGCTGGCTGCAGATTTATTTTATTGGCCTCAAGCAGCATGAGCAAAAGAGAGGAAATGTCAGACAAGTGAGAATTGTTTCAGAAGAAAGTCTAAAATTGAGATGGTTGCCAAGTAATCTCGACAAGACAGAGGAAAAGTGGAATTGCTGGAGGGGGTTCATACAGGTGGGATAATCCCACATGCGGTCCTTCAAAAAGGAAGATTCATTTATTGATTCAACTTCACAAACTCAGATAGAGAATTCTGAAACTCAAACATTATGCTTTAAATTTACAGGAAGTAAAAGCATAGCATCTTCTGAAATGCCTCTGTGACTTTTCATGCTAATTCTCTGTTTCCTACTACAAAGTCCAAAACTGTTATTACAGACATCACATGCTGGACACTAGAAAAGAGGGACTTATTAATGTAAAGTAGTTGGGGAACTCTGCACCTGCAATGAAGTGGAGTACACAGTTTGAATTTAAGTTCAAGAGAGCATTATCTGCCAGCCAGGTCTGCCAGACCCTACATTTCAGACTGAGAAATTCTCTAGTGGCTGAAATACTGGAACCAGGACTTGTCAGTCCTCTTGTCCTGTCTCTAGTTGCCTGGGAGAAGACCCACTTGGCTACAGCCTCCTTTCAGGTAATTTTACAGGGTACTAATCTCTCCCCTGAGCCTCCTTTTCTCAGGCTAGACAACCCCATCTCCCTCAACAACTCCTCATAAGATTTGTGCTCCAGATTCTTCACCAGCTTTGTTGCCCTTCTCCAGACATGCTCCAGCACCTCAATGTCTTGCAGTGAGGGGCCCAAAACTGAAGACAGGATTACAGGTGCAGTCTCACCAGCACAGGGAGAAAATCAGTTCCCTAGTCCTGCTGGCCACACTATTTCTGATACAGGCTAGGATGCCATTTGCCTTCTTGGCCACCTGGGCACACTGCTGGGTCATATTCAGCCAGCTGTCAACAGACACTCCCAGGTCCTTTCCCACTGAACCACTTTCCAGCCACTCTGCCCCCAGCTGGTAGTGGCTGCACAGGGTTGTTGTGACCCAGGTGCAGGACCTGGCACTTCACCTTATTGAACCTCGCACAACTGGCCTCAGCCCATTGATCTAGCCTGTACATATCCCTCTACAGAGCCTTAATACCCTCCAGCAGATCAACACTCCCACTTAGTGTCATCTGTGAATTTTACTGAGGGTGCACTCAATTCCCTCATCCAGATAATTGATAAAGACATAAAAACAGGACTGGCACCAATATTGAGCCCTGAGGAACCATCACGAGTGACTGACTGCCGGCTGGATGTAACTCCATTCACCACCACTCTCTGGGTCTGACCTTCCAGGCAGTTTTTGACCCAGTTAAGAGTGCATCTTTCCAAGCCACAGGCTGCTAGCTTCTCCAGGAGAATGCTGCGGGAGACAGTAGCAAGGGCTTTACCGAAGACCAGGTAGACTACCTCCACAGCTTTTCCCCCATCTACTAGGCAGGTTACCCAGTCACAAAAATTGATTTAGCTGATCAAACAGGACCTGCCTTTCCTAAACCCATGCTAGCTGTGCCTGATCCCCTGGTTGTCTCCTGAAGGAAAGGGAATAAAAGCCTTATGTTGCATTCATTTCTAAGAAAAGGCCTAGTTCATCAGAATATTCAGTAGCATATCTAGAGGAGACTCTCCATCTCCCTTGCAGAAACCGTGTATCTCTACAGAAGTAAAGAGTGTATGCAAGAAGCAGATACAAAATAGAAATAGAAGAGTTCTCAATGATGAAAATATTCTCTGGCAATTCCTGAATTTTTGTTATATGATCTTTGCATCAAAGAGTCAGCAAACAAAAGTCACGAAGTATGCAGACCAGAAAAGTATCACTTTGTAAATCTGTACTGTGCTTAAAGCACATACTAAACTCTTATGCTTTAATATACAGCAGAAGCATTCATTAACACTAACAATGGCACAACTGCTTCTCTTCCTTATATCCTATAACTTATCAATATCCAGAAGCCTCAAAAGGAAACTCTACGTTGATGTCTTGCAGATTTTTTGCTCTGGGATAAATTACAATTAGCTGCTAGCAGAAAATACATGTGCCGAGTAGGACAGTGTTGTGAAATAGTAAGAAGTTAACAGGAAGACTATTAGGCTATTGTGATTATAGGGAAGAATTCTGCGTAGATAAAATATAGCCTACCTATAGGTGTTTATGTGAAATACAGGGTACATTTTTGGTCTTTGTTTATAGTACTATGACTGATTTCAATCAATGCAGCAATGTGAAGACAATATATTCAAGCTTATGTTGGCTGCTAACATCTCTTCTTTTCTCTCACAGTATTCTGAACAAAATGTCCAGCACACAGCTGGATGAACACATCATGGGCTGGGTAAGCAGCTGGCTCATGAGTTGAGCACAGAGGGTAATAGTGAATGGGGTAACATCAGACTGGTGACCTGTCACCAGTGAGGTTCCACAGGGCTCCATCTTAGGTCTTGTGTTCTTCAGCATCTTCATAAATGGTTTGGACACTGGACTGGAAGGGATACTAAGCAAGTTTGCAGATAACACAAAACTTGGAGGAGCTGTTGACTCCCTCAAAGGCAGGGAGGCCCTGCAGAGACACCTCGACAAATTAGGTTGTCAATCATCAACAACATGAAGTGCAGCAAGGGAAAGTGCCAGATTCTGCACCTGGGAGGGGGCAACCCTGAATGTACATACAGGCTGGGGAATGAGATGCTGGAAACCAGTGCTGTGGAAAGGGGGGTCCTGGTCAGTGGCAAGTTGATTGTGAGTCATCAGTGCCCTGGTAGCCAGGAGGGCCAACTGTGTCCTGGTAGTGTGTCAGGCAAAGCATTGACAACCAGTCAATGGAGGAGATTGCTCTGCTCTGCACTGGTGCTGCCTCACTTTGAATATTGTGTGCACTTTTGGGAACCAGAATATGAGCAAGATATTGAGCTATTAGAGAGTATCCAAAGGAGAGCTGCAAAGATGGTGAAGGGCTTTGAGGGAAAACTGTATGAGGAGCAGCTGAGGTCGCTTGGTCTGTTCAGCCTAGAGAAGAGGAGACTGAGGGGAGACCTCATTGCAGTTACAACTTCCTTGTGAGGGGAAGAGGAGGGGAAGACACTGATCTCTTTTCTGTGGTGACCAGTAATAGAACCCAAGGGAATGGCCTGAAGTTGAGTCAGGGGATGTTTACATTGGTGTCACAGTTACAGGGGCTGGGACTGGTTTATCACTATGAGGGTATAACCAAAAACTGTGTATTCCACATCATCTATGTCATTCCTGATGGGCTGTTAATACTAACTCATTTAGTAACAGCTGCCCAGAGCACACTTCACACCCCAGGCCACAATAGATAAGGAAAGAGATCTGGGAAACCATTAACACCTCTACACCCAGATGGAGGGGTCCTCCTTGCTAATGGGCCCAGCTTCACTGACACAATAGGCAGTAACAATGGCCCACATAATCAAAGGATCCAAAAATATCCCAGGACTCACAGAGATAAATCAACCATTGTGAAACTGCCTGTCCTGGGGGAGGTACTGGGGATATATAATCCTAGAAGTTTGAGACTGGGAAACCTCACTGGACCCAGAGGGAGAACAGAACTCCAGCAAGACTGTGGCTGCCACTCTTGAAGGGACTGCTACCATTTTTCTTCATCAGAGCTGCTGTCTTCCAGCAGAGCATTATCCCGACTACCAGGTTTCTCTTTTCTTTCTTCTCTGCACCTAGAGGCACCACACAGTGCTGGAGCAGGGGCTCGTGAGCACCATGCTGTTCCTGTCCTGGGGGGCTGGGTTGTACTTTGTTCTTGTGGGGCAAAGGGGTTTTTGCTATCTTGTGTCGTTGTATGTATTGTGATCTTTTCAGTAAAATTGCAGCTCTGACTTGTGGTCTCTCCAAATTGGGTTCATTTCTCCTGCTGGTTTGCTTCTAAATCAGCACAGTTGGATATTAGGAAATGGTTCTTGATGATTGGGTACTGGAACAGGGTCCTCAGAGAAGTGGTCGCAGACACTTCTCTGAGACTGTTCAAGAAGAATTTGAATGATACTTTCAGGCACGTGGTGTGACTCTTGGGGATGGTCCTGTGCAGGGCTAAGGATTTGACTCAATGATCCTTGTGGGTCCCTTCCAACTTGGCATATTCTATGATTCTGTGATTTTTTTCTTAATTTACCTTGAAGTACATTCCTTAAAACTTGTCTTTAGAGAGATACAGGAGTAAAAAGACATGTGGATTTTTCTAAGACTATTGGAACCTAAACACTAACAATGAAGCCTTTAAAAGAGGTATTTTCTCCATGAGTTCCTGTACACCGGTGTTTGTTTGACTTCTGTTAGTATTTTTTCTGGGCTGAAATACACAAAGACTAAATGTATTCCTCTTTTTAAGCCGTGTTATTTCAGTAAAAGATTGATAAGTAAAGAATTCAGAAAGGTTGAATTTGCATAGCTCACAAGTTGGATTTACAATTCAAAAAATCCACTACATAGGTGCTGGTTTGAAAAAAAAAATCCAAAGCCAGCAAAAAACCAAAACCCTTTAAAAAAACAAAAACCACAGAAAATGATGGGGGTTTTATATGATAAGACCATATTTCCATGCACTACTTTTACATGAGTTCGAGGTTACCCAAGTGCCCTAAGAAATTTCACTAACAAGTTCAATTTTCATCATATTGGTAATGATACCAATAACAACATCACTAATGAAAAAATCAGCGGAAACCAATCCCTGATCTAACTGCTTATGAACTCCACTGTGATTTCTGTCCTGCTTAACTTTTCCCCAAGCCTGTGTGTTAATGAAGTGTTCTCCTCAAGATACTTCTTGTGCGACTCTGCCTCAGTGCCCATGTTCATCTTTATGGAACTCTGTGTGTTAATGAAGTCCAGATAATTTTTATTAATAGCTGGAAGGGAATGCCTTGAATATTTGTTATCATGTCAAAGAAGATTTTGGATTAGTTTCACATGTGGCTTTAAAACACATTTCTCTGTGGCCTTCATCCTTTCTTTCAAAATATATTCTCATACCCAAAATACAGTTTCTTCTTCTTAAATACAGATATTTTAATTAATTTCTTTTCTAACAGTTTGCTGAAGTGTCTATTAGCCATGGATACAGATATTTCTTATATTTGACAAGATCTTTGAGGCTGGTGATAGGAATCATACTTCTCATGGGTAGATTCTCACTGTAAAGACAAAGATTGTAGGGAATGATTGTGCCACAGCTAAATGTACTTTCATTTAAGTCCTGCAAAAAGTAATAGGAACCACTTTACTTGAGGAAGATTTCATTAAGGTTGAAACAATAAATCTGAGATCATGTGAGCTTTATAAAAGCTCTCAACCAAACCTCATAAGATATACGATAAAATTAAAAGAGTTGGCAACAATCTTGATCCATCTCATAAACTGTAGATAAATATGTGCAGATGTAGATAGTGTAATTAAAATTAATAAGTCTGACAATAAGAATTAGATACATACTCCTTGAAATCTAATTGATTTTTGAAACAATTCAAAAATTCCTTGAAGTTTTTTTCCCTTCTGAAGCTTTTCTAATTATACTTTCATGTTTGAAAATACTTTACGGTCCCTTTTAACAATGATAAAGGGAAGTAGCTCTTCTAAAGAAGAGTGAAGCTGAATGTAAACTGGGTCCCATCTAATACATAAGTGGAAAATTTCCCTAAAAATAGGAGAAATAAAATTCTGCTGTAATCATTTTCAGTGACAGCAATTTTAAATGTAAGTCAGAATAATAGGTAGTTAAAAGTCCAGAACTTTTTAAGAAAGAGAAGTTAAAGATCTAATAAAAATTAAAATAGAAGAGAATGAAAGAGAACGAAAGGAAATCAGAAACATACTGCTGAAGGCACTGGAGCCATTTTGTGAAGCTTGCTGTGTTATTGAGCTCTTCTTCACTAGGGTCTGGAGGTCATTCATTTTTAGGAACAAAAAATAATACAAAAATAAACTATCGTAGCATTGTGTAATGTCAAAAGTTGGGAACATTCTTTTACTTAGCTGTCCCAGCAGTTCAATTATCCTAAATAAAATGTTATTGTATAAGAAATTCCTTCAGCAAATTTTTAATGCTTACCTCTTTCATACGTTTTTGATACTTTTTCTTAACATGATGCTTCTAAAAAAGCAAAGAGCTACACGAATAGAAACAACCATCCTTTAAAATTTCATGAAAGCATCAATTAGAAAATATGTGGTTGAATGTCAACAGAGCTAAAAGGCTTGTCTTGGATCAATAAAAAAATCAAAGGGTGAAAAAACTACTGAGACTTAATTTCCTCCAATATTTCTGTGATAGATCAGACCAGCATAAGTTCTGTCCTCAGGCTGAATTATATATATATACAAATGACTACCAAAAAAAAAGAAAAAAGCCCATCCACTGAGGTGCCTGAAGCCTAAAAGAAACATTCACAACAACTACATAAAATAACTCTGAAATGGAAAAAGTGCTGAATTTAGAAAAGCATTCTTTGAAACAAGAAAATTAGGAAAGTCTGTCTATTCAGTAGTGCACTTACATACTTGAGATATCCCGCACACCTATAGTTTCTAGCCTTATCTAGTTATCATGATGTATTATCATCTTTTGCAATGATTTAAACTCCCTCTCCAACATGAAGCTGCAGCACATAAAATTATTACTGCAACTGTGTCTCATGCACCCTTATATGTGAGGTGTGTTTTTAGCTTATTTCTCTGAGATCAGCTGAAAAGAACATGATAAATTTCCACCTTTTAGGTGGCAAGAAGTGCTGATCTTCTTTTAAGACTTATATTTTGTATACGTGATCTAGTTTGCCTGAACTACTAAACAGCAGATTGTGCTGGAAAAACACTCACTTTTCGTACTCTTGTTGATGCTGGAGCCATGGACAGTCAAAACCACAGTGGCAATGGGTGTTTCACTTAATATTGTAATGACTCAGGAGCTTTGCTGGAAAGGCAGAGAATTACTGTTCCAGTCATTGTTCTCTTCAGTGTTTCTGGTTTTTATCCAGTGATGATCAGAAATGAAATGCACAAACAGTTCTGGGCACAGAGCCCAGGAGTCAAACTTTTCCAAAAGCAGAATTCTCTAACCACTGTGGTACAAAGCCAGTCTGTTTTCCTTGTGTACTCTTGTCTGTAGTATAGCCCAGCATCATCCAGTGTGAGGATTGCTTGCTATGCAAAATGTTGCATGATAAATGCATTTCCTGGACTGGAAGATAGGTCTCCTGCTTTCTGGACAAGTACTTCTTCAGACCAGTGTCTAAAAAATCTTAATTAGATACTGGAACCTAGTCACCTAAATCCTGTAAGTGGTTTCATGTTATGAAGTCAAGTTTGCTAAGCTGTCAAAGTTCATTAAAAAGATGAGTTTCAGGTAAACCTATTTTGAGATTTGGAGGGGTTGCTGAAGTCACATACTAAACCACAAGAGGTTAATTTCTCCATGTGTAGGAATTATGCCCCTCATTCATGGCAGGCAGCAGAAGAAAAGATACCACACATAGGGACGTTACCTGTTTCTGGGATTTCTGTATATCACTATAGTCACCCGACTTCATGTCTTAATGACATCACCTTACAAAACCACATGTGTCATTGTCACCAACGTTCCCGCACAAAAAAGCGGCTTTTTTGTTTGGAGACATAACAATAAAACCATACTTGAAAAAGCAGAATACCCATTGGAGAACTGAAAATTAATGTTTTTAGAATCAATTCTTGTTTTACATTATGTGGCAGGCAGGTACAATAGCAATACCTTTGTCTACAAAAGTTGTTATGTAGCTAGGTTTTGTCATATTTCAAATACAAATTCATGTGTCATGGTGAATAAATGAACTGCACAGGTTCATCTCTCCAATGAACTATGTCATCATTCTTTACTGTACATCCCTTATGACAAAATCTGATTAAATAGTTATGTTAAATGATATTTTCAGCCCGATTTTTTATTTAACCAGACTTTTCAATAATCTCTCCCATACTCCATTTTCCACTTTCATACGAGTTTTTCACCCTAGCAGAATCCATCCTGCCTGTGGTTATATAGTTGCCACACCTAAGCAAAAGAAACATATAAAAAATTTCCTGGATCAATACCAACAATTCTCTTTCGAGAATGCCTGGAAATGGTAATTAAGAATAGGCCAGAAAAGAATCTTGCATCGTAATAAGTTTGAATTTCAATATTTCAAATAAAGTCTGCTGGAGACCACAATCACATCCTTCCAGTTACAATAAAAGAAGGAATGATTAAATGCTCGTTGTTGAGCAAAAAAAGGATATAATGAAAGCCATGGCTCAAACCAAACTGTAGGAAAACACAGGGGCCAGGAATCAATTAGTGAAGCTATTTGTATTCATTTGTCAGAAGGAGCTCACAAACAGCCAGAAGACAGGAAGAAATTGAGGAGACTTCAAAACAATCAGTGATTGTGTGAACTTGAATGAAAATAAGACAAAGCAGGACTGTACTGGGTAGAAAGTTCAGCCGAGAAAGCAAAGCAAAGGAATTCTCCTACATGTCTTATTCTTAGCATGTTCTGGACAAGAGAATTTTTTGTATGCGATTTGGTAAATTTTCACATGAAAGAAACAAATAATTCTAATGTAAATTTGCCCCACATATTGTCCAGTTCCTTGGCCAAGGAAATGATACTGTAGTGTTGTTATTCTGTAGTTCTTTACTATCTTGTATTGCAAGGTCATCTCAGTGTTCAAAAACCGGATACACCAACAACTTTCTGCACCATGAGGTGTAGAAAAATCAATCAGATTCTTCTTGTCCTATTTCTAAAGTCCTGCATTTGCCCTCCTCAGTTCTCAGCACCTATTACATAATTCTCTAATTGTTAAGAGACTGCCTTGGATAATCCTTTAAAAATTGTTGTGCCTTTAATTTGCCTTATTATATCTATAAAATTGCTTGTCCAAAATGCACATTGACTAAATTGAAACACAGCAAATTATATAACAAATGTTGCAGACGATGATTTGGAAGAGAGATGATTGACTGTGGCAAGAACAAAACTCCAGATTCCAGTAATCACCACCAACAGATTTATTACTTCATTCTTTGATGCTATACTTATTTCCATACTTGATTATATTACTTGATTCTGTGATTTTTTTTAATAACACTAAATAATAGATAATTGCAGAAGCATAAAGCACTGCCTTTGCATATGCTATTTTCATATAAATCAAATTAAAAAAAAAAAAGAAGTTAACAAAAATGAAGTTAATTTTGGAAAAGGTATAGTTTTCATGTAAACATCAACTCCAGCGTTGGTTGTTTTTAAAGAGTGGTGGCTCATCATACCATTTCTTTTTCTTAATTCTTACTGTCACAATTATTAAATTGAGCAGGTCAGGCTGTGGGCCTGTATGAGTAGGAATACTGTGAAGGAAGATAAGGAGGTCTGTGGGAAAAAATAAACATTTCGGCTGGTATTTAGGCTAGTGGTAATTTGCCCATGATATGATGATCACATTTACTACTTCACTGGCAATTAGAAATTCCTGATCAAAGACAAGTCCATGTCACAAAAATGTGATTGCTTGCATCTCAACTAAGATGATAGACACTTCATTTTATTAAGCTGTTTGTGCTTTTCATCCAAAACCAAATTAAAAAAGAATTTGGTTTTAATAATTACAGGTTCCTACAGATCACTAGTCTTGTCATGATGCAAAAATTATCCTTTGAAGGTACATTAATTAAATTACCTGCTCAGCGAGCATTAAGGCAGTATTTTCTTCCAACTTGTTCTTACTTGTGGTCAGGTGGAAACACATCGAAGTAAAATTTGAAGATTTACATGATGATTACATTTTCAAGTGCA
>WEIV01031080.1:0-37080 GCA_013390005.1 Calyptomena viridis
TTTTTTTTTTTTTAAACTTGAAGTATTTTAGTTCTGGAGGAGGCGGAATTTCTCATCCTGAAGAAATGAGCACTTCAGAAAACAAATCAACTCAGGGAACTCAAACATCTGCACTTCTTTGCCATGCTGGCTCAGGATTCACACTGTTGGAGTGTAGTGTAGATGAGAAGAAATCACTATCTCCATCTCTTTAAAAAAACCCTGAACTTCCCACTTCCCTAAATCCCTAAGCATTCCAGATGCTCAAAATTTTGATTCCACTCTCAAAATACTATATTCTCTCCCAAGATCTTGTGCTTGCTTTCAAGCTCAAAATCTTCACTCAGAACATTACTAAAATGGTTAATTGGAAACACTGTGCTTGAACTAGGATTTAAAACTGTCTGCAAACATATCAAGTGCTTGCATCACCCAAAGGCTTACTTCTTGTAAAGCTTCCCAGAGGTTTTGGTGTCTTCTTAAACACTACCGAGCTCTTTTCATCTAGTGATAAATAAAGCAAGCAGATCCTATCATACATTAAATTGAATCACTAGCATTCACTATCAGTGTAAGAAAAAATGAGAAACCCCACAACAAGGAATGAGAGGACTGCTTCATGTAGTTAATGTTTTAATTCACTTACCAGGTTCTGTGGCTGCTGTAATAGCTTTATCAGAGAGGGATGGCTGTAACCTAATCAAAAAGAAGAAAGAAAACAGTTATTTCTTTCTGGTTTCAATAAACTTCTGCTAATCATAACCTAGAGTAACCTTAACTTAATGCTTGAGTGTGTAAATTGTATATTTTTTAACTACTACTAATGGAAGTAGGACAAACCTGTTCTATTATCTGGAACTTTGGTACAAATTTTGTATCAGGCAATAACAAAACATATTTTAGTACTGAATGCTAAAAATCAACACAAAAATAAATGAACATGGTACAGATCTCTTGCCTGACAGGGCCTGGTTGAAGCACCAAAGTTTTTATCAAGTACTGCAGAACTTATTAATGTTTGCTCGCTCTCCTTTTGAGGCTTCCCACATGTTTTTGGTTACTCTGCAGTACAATCTGAACCTCTCTTCCTCGATGGGGAGCAGAGATCACTTTCTGCCTGTGCAGCCCACCAGCTGCTGTTCCTGCCAGTCACCATTTACCTGTTGTAGAAGTATTCCCAGTTTCTCCTCCACAAAGCAGCTGCTGCTGTTCTCACTCCCTGTCACTCTGACCCGCTTGACTGACGTGGCTCTTGCTGAGCCCTGGCCACAGCACAGAGAAACGGCCCCTGACACTGACCATGAGGGAAGCTCCCTGTGCACTGCACTGTCCATTTGCAGTAGCTGTTGCTACACTTCTGGTCCCTCAGCAGTTGTCACCCTCAGAATATCAGACTCATTGATACTGGCTTCGCCCCCCCTTCCATGCTTTTTAACTGAGTGGACTTTTCCTCACTGTAAAATTAACTTAGAAACATATATTCCCCCCTTTATGGTTCTCTTCCATGCAGTTCCCGTCTTTGGCAGCTGACCACAAGAAACAGATCAGCAAAAATCCATATCTTTACTGATTTCCCAAAGAAAGCTCCTTTAGCAATGATCATTTCAGTGTGTTCTAATGCTCTAAACAAAGCATCAGCACGGGCTCTTTGTCCCTCAGCACAGCAGTGCAGCTCTCAGGGCTGGTTTCACTGCTGAGGTGTGCAGTGAGCACATGCTGTGGCAGATCCAGCACAGGGAACCCCTGGAACTCCAGCAGGATTTTACCAATGGCTTGACAGCACTCCTTGACATCTGTAGCAGTTGGATGGCACTTGTCACTGCTCTCCTCTGCAACACTCTCTGTGCAAGGCACTGCCAAACCCAGGTCTGAGGTGTGCATGCATCAGCCTTCACTGTTACCCAAGCTTTCACATATAAACACATTTACTTGTGGGCTTGGAAATACAGATTCCACCCCTCATATGCAGATGTTCTTGCATGATCATCTCAATCCTACCAGAAGGGAGAGGCTGTCTGCACAGACAGCCATACACTTAAACCTCACAGACTAGTAAGCACCTGAATCCCTAACCCGCCATGTCCCATTAGTTATTCCAAGACACTTGTCTGGAAATCTTTCCTTCTCAGTCACAGATTTACATATCTCTGCTGTGCATCACCATAAAAAACCTGTTTGATAAATTGTGGTCTCCTGCTAAAGAAGGAGATTTTGCACTTTTCACTATTTTTCACTTTTCACTTTTCTCTCAAGACCATTCTCCCTACTTTGACAAACTTTTGTTTGGAAAAGTATGCAACAATTTGTCTTTTCTGCTCAGAAACTAAGATTGCTTCAGTTTTAACACACTGAGGGTGCTTAATTTATAGCCACTGACATTCTGTGGGATAACTTGCTTGATTACAGGTAAAACCTGTAAACAGGTAAATTTTTTTTCAAAGGAGCCCAGAAAATTACATTTTAATCCTGATTTTCTATGTTCAAAATGTCAATGCCAGGGACTAACATCATATTTTATATTTCCTTGTAGAAACAGTTGGAAACCTCATCTTCCCTACTGCTGAAGAAGTCAGACCACTGTAATTTTGTTACAAAAGCTCTGAATCCTCATTCCAGTGGAATGACAATAGCCCTGATTATTCTGTCTGAGCAATGGAGCATTAGGCTACTGCATTAACAAATCAATTATAAATTCAGTTTTGAATATTTTAGCTGAAAACAAGGAAATATCCAGATTGTTTTAGCTGCACATCATGTTGCTAAATCTGTTAAAATTATTATGAGGATAATACACATGGTTATTTGGGACACCGACAACTAAATCTGCATGGCATCTGCTGTCATGGGCAGAGGTGTTGTTTAGCTAGAGGGAATGACACAGTTGAAAGCTGTGTCCCTGAGAGCTGTAGCTGTGGCTATCACTGAGATCACCTACAAAGGTAGATCCAGTGTTTTAGAAATCCCCAGACTTTATAGAAGTTTGTTATAAATAGCTACTATTGCTTAGGAAGCTCAACCATCCACTCTGGTAATGCACGTAGGACCATGTAATCCTGTGGCTGGTTTTAATGATATGTGAAGATCTTTGTATCTTCTGTTATGTAACACAAACTCAAGGCTTCTATTACTCATGACTTACCCTTTCCCACCCACACAGGATCTCTCTCCTGTTCACTTCAGGCTGAGTGGCCTGGACTTCCTCTTAACACTCCCTATTCCACTTGTGCCTCCTCAAACAGAACCCACTGAAAGAGTAGGAGTGTGGAAAGATGCTGAACTGGTACATGGGTTCACAGTCCTAAACTAACACCAAGAAGGACTAATTGGCTGGATAACCATCACATAGCTATGACAGACAAGCCAAACAGCTCTGGGCTGGGATGGCAAACAGGCAGTAAATTGTTTCATTGGCGTGACCGGCACAGGGCTTTGTAGCTTTTTGAAACCACTCTCAGAAGTGACTGAGCTGGCTTTGAGAAGGGCACCTGCTCCACCCCTCTTGGTGTGTGTCTGGATCAATGTGACAGGAACGTACATGTCCTCCAGGCTCATGAATGTGCCTGTCTGCAAAAGGAAAAAACCAAACTAGAGGCTGCTAAAATAATGAGATGGAGAAAGCCCAAAGAATCATTTGAGCTGAGCAGCAGGCTGCTGTCCACAATATCAAACTGCACCTCTCTGCATCTCCCCACACGAAACAGACCTTCCCAGCACTGAAAAACACATTGTTTCATTTGCTATTCCAGGATGTTTGCTGGTAAACATGTCAATAACATCTCTCTTGCATTTGGCTCCATGGGGTTTCTAACTCTGTTAGTCAGATACAAAACAGGTTTAAAAGACTATGCTGTGCTACAACTGCTCAAAAAAAAAAAAGTGTGGTAAAAAACTGTTTTAGTGTTTGTTTTTCATCAAGAAACAGCCCAGAGCATCTTCACCTAGAGGTTTTTTATAGTTTAATTCTTATCTCTCCACACAGGCACTTATTACCTCTCAGCCTCTGCTGATAAATATATTCTAGTGTAGCAGATCATTATTAAATCTTGGGGAGTCCTGACAGATTCATAAAAGGTTTTATTGGATTTGCTTGCAGAGAGATAAGCATAGATGACTAGCAAGCACCTCATGATCTTGTTTTGGTCTCCTGATCCAGGCCTTACCTCTGTCACCAAGAGGAATGTTATTAGCATTGTGGGCAGCTTCAGATAGTCTTGTCATTCAGTATAACTTAAACATATAAATTAATGCTGTGTGTTAAATTTAGGTCAGCCTGTAAGTATTAAATTTCCATTTATTCCTTGTTGCTACACATCATATCATAGTGCCATTATCTGAGAAAGTGTATGAAGCACTGTACCATAGTTCCTTTGGGCCTGAGGAACTTGCTCCCTAGGACAAAAAACCAGCATGTCCTCAAGAAGACATTGCCACATGTGGAGGAGGAAGTATATGGTTTAACTGAGGGTCAGTTACAGGTACTGGAGTCCTGTATCTCTGTCATCAGTTTCAGCTGAACAGAGAAAATAAACTGCAAAAGCCCCTGCTCATTTCTGCCTATTAAGAAAATATTTCCCCCTAATACTTTAATATTTTGCACACAAAACTATACTAAAAGAAGTGTGCTTGCACCATCAAGCAACAGAAGGTCAGAAAGCCTCATTGCACTGCCTGTACAACCTTAATTTCATTCTTTTGGTGTATGTACTGACTTTCCTTTGACATGACCAAGCACTGATTTCTCCAAATCAGCGTTTCTTGTGTGAAGACTGGGGAATCAGGAACACTGAATGCATCTCCTTTCCTAGAAACCAATTGCACTGGCATACAAACTTTGTGCTCCCATTTCTCACACCTATTTCCACGTCAGAAGTGACAAAACTACCTCTGTGCAGCCTAAATGATACAAAATAGCCAGAACTTGTGTTGAGGGAAATAAGCTACAAGCATGGAAGGGTTCTGGAATGGTTAAACATTTACTGAGTGCTATGTGAGAGCAAAAACATTGTCTGCAAAGGAGACTGAGAAAAGTGATCACCCATTGCAGTCACAAGGTCTTAGATGCCAAAGATTTGGTAAAAAAGCTGAACATCACTAAACTCTGTTTCCCTGGAAAGGAGGCCTGTAGGAATGATGATTTTGAGTCATCACAGTTTCTATACATAGCACAACATCTACCTTTTAAATTACCAACAGTGCTTCTGCTCCTGCAGAAGTGTGTTTTTAAACAACTGGGAGGAACCATGGACAAGGAACAAGCAAACTGAACTGAACTTCTACTGAAATCTCTATTCCCTGCAGTTGGGGCTTACATCTCTGCCTTGCTGCTGCTTGAAATGCTTCAAAAAGAAATCAGCTGACTTTCCCAAGCTCTTGCCAAGCCCCATGTCAGGGCCCTCAGCCCAACTGACCTGACATCTTTGCTTTCACTCAGCACCACAGCTCAGTGTTGGGGCTTGTTTCATCCTACTGCAGTCCACATGGCCCACTCCTTTTTTCAATTATTTTGAGAGAAATGTTAACTAGAGCATATAATTTAATTTTAAAATGTTTAAGTTATGCTTGTTTAATGTTTAAAACAGTAACATACTGTTACAGAATCACAAGGTGCATGAATCCAAACTAAAAAACAACTTGAATTGTGGAACTTGCATATTCAAATTAAGAATATAAGCTTCTTCCAGGCACCACAAGTTTCAGGTGAGCTTTAAGCATTGCATTTGCAGTTTCTTCAGCTTTTTAAAACCACCACTACACAATACACAGCAGTGTGATGTCTCTGATCACAACAAGGTGTATATTATGTCAGCTCTGTTTTTTTTAGTTAATGAACCAACTTCTCTGGTAGTGCCTAAGAAAAGAAAATGACAGCTTGAGAACAAAGCAAAACATTTTGGTACAACTACTGTCTCCTACCTATTGGGATGGAGGAAATCTGGGAGTAGAGATCCAGCATGCGATTGCCATCTACGTCTACCAGGTAGTTCCCTCGGCTCTCTTCATAATTGCAAAAGAAGTGCACAGCTTCTGCATTCTTCAGGGTAAAAACAAACAATTAGTGCTTTAAAAAGTAGCAGTGTGTAGGAAGGTGCAACTAATGGTTATACAGCAAAATCTGATAAAAATATCTAATGCCAAGATAAAAAGACACATTGTATTCATTGCGTGGCAATTAACTATACAGCTATTTTTATAAAGAGGGACTGTTAAAGGGGCAAGTCTCTACTTTTGCTACAGAAATGAAGCACAGGTTTTGAGGTAGGCAATATGTACTTAGGCTGACATACTTTTAAACCCAATGGTAACTAAAAGAGATTTTATTCAAATGTACATATATATCATATAATGTACTCAGCAACCCAGAGTCAGTGTTTCACCTTCTTTTTTGGTACAAACATGCAAAATAGGATTTTAAAACAAGTTCTGAAATCATACTAGTAACACCCCTCAAAATGCACAAAACTTGACAAATTACCTGAATGCCATTCAGCTTCTTCATTAATTCCTGTAGAAAAACAAATGTCAAAGAGTCTCAGGTATGTAATTAGCAAATACTGAAGGAGAATACATTTTTTTATGATCCCATAAATCATATGCAAACCTTGCAGTCCTGTGTGCTTACCAGGCAACTCTACTTGCCACAGGAACTTTCATGGTGCATCTTGCAAATATTACAGTCAAAACTATGAACTGTGGCATGCAGAGCTAAACGGGCTGCAAACACAGTTTAACTGTAAATCTCCAAAGAGGGAAAGCTGTCTCTTCTATATTGATCAACTGAACTGAGAAAACAAGAGAGAAATCAGAAAATAAGAGAAGCCAGAGCCACACAGAAGGGATACTGGCACATTGGTTCTAGAAAAACAGCTCCTTTTTACTAAAAACAACAAAAACACCCACAAAAAACAGAACCCCACCACACACACAAATACTGACTCTGCCAGAGTAAAACAACATCCAACAAATTGAAACTCTTGTTTCATTTCAAAACCAAAGTCCTATTTCACATCATAAAAAGCCAATTAACTTTCTCTTTCAGCAGGAGCACAAGTGACCAAGCCTGATGGGATGTTTTATAAAACTGATATTCTTTTGCTTTCAGTTACTCCATATGGCAAGCTGGCAGTTGAGATTCAGATCTGTCTCTCAGAGAGGGGCATTTAATTAATGAGCTTTTTATTTTCAGCCTGTTGATAAAAGTGGGCGTAGACTTATGAAATTAGCTTTATTCATATCTCATTTAAGGTTTGAAATGAAATCTGTTTTCTTGGGAGTTAGACACAGCTAAAGAAAAAACCAACAAACCAAGTTACTATACTTTGGGAACTTACTCTAGATCGTGGTCCAGGAACTTCTGTCTTCATTAAAGGTCCATCATAATCAAAATCCACATCAATTTTAGCTGCAGCTTGACTGATATACCTGTGTCCTGTAAGAAATAATGAAAACCTGAGTACAAACCATATTTTCTGTTCTCTCCTCTCAGAAGATACATTCACACCTTACCTGACTGAGAACACTTGACAGATGAGTCCAATTACATTGTTCTGTCTGAAGTGAACTAAATATCTCATCTTTGACAAGTGTTAAAATAAAACGAATACCAGTGAAGTGGCTTAAAAAAACCCCCCAAAATCCCCAAGAGAAATGACACAGCAACCCTAGAGGAACAGAGGCAAATCCTGCTGCAAACACTGGAGGACTGGGAGCATATCTGTTTCCACCTCTGTTGTTGGGTCTGTCCATTATGCCTTGTGCAAGCCTTTGCTGTAAATTCCCCACTCCTATGCAGAGATGCAATAACCAAAAAGCCTGATGGAGTCCACAGGAAAAATCCAGTATAATGTTCTGCAGTAGCTCAAGGCACACTGGGAAAGATTTGTCTCAGAAAGGAAAGTGTCTGTGTCTCACATGAAACCTGCATTTTGCAATGCAGCTCTGAAATCTGAGTCCAGATCAGTGACAATTTCCCTCTGACCCTGCCTCTGTCCTTGCTGTTTATCCACATGTGTAACTGGGCAATCTTAATAAACCTGACACCTTAATGAAACCAAAAGGCAAAAATCTCCTGTGCTTCATCAAAAACAGTCTCTGCTTGCCTTTCTGAAGTAATTGTTTCAAAACAGTGTTTAGGCAAACTTCATATGACAGAGACAGTAATGTATTTCAAATAGGTACATATTCCATTGAGGGGATTACAGGATAATATGGGGATTGCACATTTGCAACAAAGGAAGTACCCACTCCAAAGCTCTCCCAAGATGACCAGCAAGAGACTATAAGCTTGCTCTGCACACTGTGGTTACATGTTGAACTATACCAACATTCTTGGCAATTACATTTTTGTCATGGAGCACCTACCCAGCACAGTATGAACAACAAATTGATCTCAGTACATTTAACTTGGGGGTATCACATTTGGACCCAAAAGATGAGGGCATAACTTATTTTAGTCTGTGATAGGCATTTTTAAGCTGGTGTAGTTTGGATGGCCCAAAATGAAGATTCTTAGCTCTCGTTGTCACTAGTAGAAAGCCCAGCTGCAGCTCAGAGCCTGGCTCTGGAAGTCACCAGCTCTTGCCTAGGGCACTTGGAGCAGCAAGATCTGCAGTTACCACTCAGCAGCATTGAGCTGTGCCAGGGCAGTGCTGCCAGATGCTAAACCAATAAAATGCACCTCAATCTGGCAGAAGTCCAGGCAGGGAGATGCCCAGACAGGCAGGCCAGCACCCAGGCACATGGAAAGCCCTGGGGTGCAGCACTGTCACCAGGAGCCCAGGCAGTACCAGCCTCTCTGCATTTCCATCCATAACCACCTTTCACCACCAGACCTCTGTTTCAGAAATGTACTAAAAACATTTTGTGTTTGGAAATAACAGTTGTCAAATAAACCAAATATTTATCAAGGAAAACAGAAGGTATCCTGTGGTACTGCTCGGCAGTGCTCTGAATGCAGCCATTCAGCACAAATTGAGATATTTGCCTCTGTTTGTGCCAGCCCAAGCTGAGATTTCTCAAGCAAGCCTGATTTTGAGAAACTATCTGGAAAATCACAGCCCTTTGAAAGCATCTCTAACTGAGCACTTAAAGTCACTGCTCATCTTGGGAAAACTTAGCCTGCAAAGATGATTATTCTCCCCAGCTTTAATTCTGAGTCCTTATATCTGAGATGCGTCAGTGCCTCTCCGCAAAGCTATTAATAGGTTTCGTTAGAGCAACATCACTTTTGTGTCATTCTATTTAGCATTCATGTAAACTGGAGACTGCATGGCAACTGCTCCACTGAGGGGAAAAAGCTACTGCATATAAAAGATCAAAATCTCCACCACACATAGCCAATAAAGCTGCAAGTTTAGTAGACACACTGAAATCTAAAAGGGGAAAAAGAGACCAAACTAACCCTTTTGTGCACCCACTCCTTCCCTGATGGAGGTCACAGCAAACCAGCTGCAAACATTTCTGCTTCTCCTATACCCTCTTCTCTCCCTCCTCCCAGGCTCTGGGTGCTATTTCATATGGCCAAGGGAGAAGCACGAAGAGGCACAGAACATACAGGACCTTTTGGGAATCAGCAGTAACAGGAAAGATACAGAAACCCAGCATCATGCTTGGAATTGTTTGACACAGCTGCAACTGTAAGGTAGGTGAACTATAACCTGTATGCACAGTCCTCCTCATCCTCCTCCTCCACAGCCCCACCTGGGACTCTGCTGCCAGAAACCCTGTGCCACCACATCCCCTCCGTTCTCTTCCCAGGCCCTCCCATCTGGAGCACACCACTTTCCTTAGTCTTTTTAGCTGAATTGTCACAAAAATGCACTTGTTTGGATAATGATTAAAGACTTCTTTCTCTGCAAACACCCAAGCCATTTCTGCAAGCATGCAAAGTGCCTGACTGTCAGACTCTAAAACCCAGGGCAAAATCCTGGCCATCACCTGGAAGGGGTGGATGACATCTCCCCTCTTCTGCTTCCCTGAAGGATGATCTATGAAATATTGTAACAGATGGGGATTCTAAATTAAACACAAATACAATTATTTCTCTAAGCAAGTTTTGTTGTGGATATTACAAAGGGCACAATCTCCCCTACCAAAACACTCCTATTCACAGAGCTGTATATCAGGGAGTTAAGTTGGATAATGTTTTACTCATGCCATAACTTGTTTAAAAGCACAAGTCAAGAGGAAGTTGCTTCCATCAGCCAGATTGTGTAATAAAGACCCAAACCAATCAGCCTGCTCTGTAGATCATCATCACCACATTTTTGCCACTGTTTATGTCACAGCTTCTTTTGTTTGAATATGTTGAACCAGATATCTGCTAAGGGCACCCATGAGTGACTAAATATGCAGCCCTTTGCTGTGCAGTGCTGTACTCCTTCACAGAGACATAGTCAAGCTGTCAATTGACAGGTTTTCATATACAGCAAAGATTGGTTGAGTGAAATTGAAACATACAGGTCTTCCTAGAAGAAGAGTTGATTTAATTTTTATCAAATTAGTAATGTTGGTAATTTTTTGATATACTATTTTTTTAAACAAAGGCTTCAGGAGCAGCTTATTCAAACCACAATCATTTTCAATGAAGTCTATGAACCAGATCCACCTAAAAACCAAGCAGCACAGGTGACAGGTTTCCTTGCACTTGCTTATCTCCTAAAGCACACAACATGTCATCAGGCTCTACAGGCAAGTGATTTCTAGGCCGATTTAGTGATATAAATTTAATTTCACATACTTGTTTTCAGAAGCCCACAGAATATTTCATTTTATTAACTCCAGTATAATGCCAGCTGTACTGACTGATAGATCTTACACTTGCCAAAGTGTCGTTCCACCTCCTGGCTCAGGCAAACATTGTGGCTGGAATCTGAAGGAACAGCTTGCCATAAAAAAAAAAAGTGCCCTGTGTCACCAGATCAAAGGTTATTGAAAAGGCATGGGTTTTTTTCTTAGGTACAGAATGAAGATTACAGGTGAGAACAAAACCATCAAAAAAACCAAAACCTCAACATACTAACAAAGCTTTTGATAGCAAAAGTTAAAACCAGAGTGGAATCAATCCTCAAACTTTTTACTTTTTAATGAAGCTCTTCTCCCTTTTAAAGTATAATATATGATTGGCACAAACTCACAAAATTTTTCTCAAGGTCAGTGGATTTATTCCAAATAACGTACTTCACTACTCATCAGATATACATACTTGTTCACAGGGTTGGCTAAAAATAAACAAAACAACACAAGTTTTAAGAACACAAACACATGGTTCCCCAGCTTCCCCCATTCTAACTATTTTTTTTCTTCTCCTACTCTCATTCAAATAAACTGGGACTCTGATCAGAAATTGTAATGAGTGTAACAGGCTGGCTCCTGCTGAGCTCAGACTGTGCAAGTCACAGCACTCACACGTCCAGAGTTCTCCTCAGCTAAGGGCGGCTGGACAGCATGGACACAAACTCTCTTACTGCCACACGGCCCAAGACTTGCAGCCTAATGCTACCTGGGTGCCCAGGGACCTGTCCAAAAGCTCCTCAAAACCAAACAAAAGGAAGCACAGCAGTTTTGACTAGCTGAGAACTCCAGCTCAGCTGAACACTGCAGAGTTTACTGAGCAGAGAGGTACGGTCCCAGCAGTGTTCCCTTCAGACTGCCCATTTCATCACAGCCTCACAGCCTGCCCTTATTCTGCAGGCAATACTGGGAGCTCAGGCAGCTCTGTAAAGGCACCAACTGAGCCCGGCTGAAAGACACCCTTCATGAGGACTCTGCAGGTTTTGGCATCCCTTGCTCTAAATGCCCTGCAATGCTTTGCCCTCCAGGCCCTGAAAAACAGCAGGACACGGGTGCTGCCCCTTGCTTCTTATTGCCTGAGGTCCTGCTCACAGCATAGCTCCAGGACATGGCCTGCTCTCCTGCAAAGGCTTTTCCAAGCACTTGGACACAGTGATGGATGGCCACATCAATACCTGCTTTGTTTTGCCTGGAGGAGGATTTCAGGCCATGCTCTGTCTCTCTTTCCCTCCAGCCCAGGCATCAATATCGCAGTCTCCTAATGATGCAAGTAAATGCAAATAAATCAGGTCACTCACTTTAGTGTTTCATCCACTGCGAAACTGCAGCAGGCTCTGCTCAGCTGGCATTTCTGTCTTGAAGGTACTTGATATACTTTACAACTTAGCTCAAATTTGTCCTGTTTGACTTTTTAATATCAACTTGCCCTGTAATAGAAACTCTGAAGTTACCCTGTAACTCGGGCTAGTCCAATTTGATATTTAGAAGTTTAGATGTTTGCACATCATGCCTTCTGCACTTCATCTCTTCAAAGGACAGCAGAGATAGGACAGATAAAAACTGAGATTCTTACTATGTCCAAGCTACGTATTTTCAAGAATTGAGAATTCCTGGTGGCTGGTCCTTCAGCCAAATGTCGGCATTAACTTTGTAATAAAAGGTAATCCACTGACTTTCTGCTGAAGTCTGATAAACTGCCATAGAAAAAGGATTTCTTGTGTTACATTACCTTAAGAACAGGAGCAAATGACACAACCTCAACTTCCATCTTAAAAGTGTGTAGAGCTAATGTATACTTCTTTGAAGCAGCATTAGTAAAGCTCTTAAATTGCATTTAGCTAACAAGGCCAAGAACAGCATCCTTTTTTTCCCTGGTAAACAAAGCTGTCTCTTATCATGATGGCAAAAGTCAACACACAAAGATAGGTACTGTTAATGAACCTAATTATCAGAGAGCACATCGGCTGAACAATTGATAGAGAATTTTCTACCCATCCCATTTAAAGAGGGTGGGTACAATAAATTAAATTCTACTTTTCTTGCTTCTTGCAGACTTCCCAAAGCTCTACGCAACACGCATTCTCCTTCTGAACATTAGATTAACATCAGCAAATTATCGCATCTTTCCTTCTCATCTAACAGGATGTCCTCATTTGCTAGCAGACAGAAAAGCTAATTTCCCAACTTCTTTTCCCCATGTTGCCCCCATTTCATCAGGTGTCTCACTCAGCAATTTTAACAAAGTACTACATTGCTACAGCAACATAATTAATATAAGTGCACCCTGCTAATTTGGTGATGTTGGTAGTCACAAAGAGCAGCACTGCTGGCAGGTTTGTGCTAAGCACAAGAGCTATGATCAGCATAGGGCTAGAAAGAGCTTAAACCTCTGATGTGTTTGACCACAAATAACACTCACATAAACACAGTTCCTGAGTGTATGACAACTGGATATTAACTGGGAGAAACTCCAGTGGAAGTATTGAAATTACATTGGTGTAATTAACAGAAGGGATTATCCCAAGGGAAAAAAAAAAGAAGAGAGGTGAAAATGCACACTGGCATACCAGATCACTGGCATACCAAATGCAAGTGTCCTGCTGTGAAGGGATGTAGAGGAGAAGTTCTGCAGTCCCCAAGGAGGCCCATTCCACGTGCCATAGCACCTGCTGCCCTGTGCAAGTGCAGACAGGCAATCTCCCCTGCATGCTTTTAACTCTCCCTCCACAGTGTCTGTCAAACCACCTTCCAGACAGAATTTTTTGAGCACGAAGGCCTTGACAGCCAAAAGTAGGAGGACTGTGATTTCCCCCGAGTCCTCTTTTAGGTGTTACAAGTAGAATCTGTTACTAACAGATCTTGAAAAGGAATGGCAAAAGGCCAGGCTAGCTAGGGATGTTTGGGAAACGAGCATTGCTGTTGCATAACAGTGTGAAAACTGAGATTGCTATTTACAGAGCACTTACACTGTAAGATCAGAAACTCTTCCACAGGAGATTGTCTGTGCTTCAGTACTCCCACATAAACAATGGAGATTTTACTGGAACAGGGTTCTCCAAAAATGAATAAAATTCCAATACCACACAGGCTGTAAAGAAGTGGAAGCTCCTATAAATAAGAGCAAGAAGAGTTCCCCCTCCATCACAGCATAATCCCAAATGTTCTCAGCAGAGTTTCAGGAGCTTAAAACTGCTGGCCTTCTTGTAGTTCTTGTGATGTGAATCAGTCATAACATCCTTCCTCTTTCACAGAACAACAGACCAGAGTAACAGCTATGAGAGCTCATCAGGACACCTCTGGAGATGAACAACCACAAGGAATATCCAGGTGTGAAAACAGCCAGCATTTCCACAGCCACCCTTTGCTGGCACAGAATTAACATGAAAACTAGACAGGAACATCAAAGGCCTCACATTCACTCAAGGAACTAAGATCCAAACTTGGACTCTGCCTTGTAGCAGATCTTTGTTTCAACAACAGGTTTTTATATGAACATTTTTATACTTCCCAGGTTTTTGTGAAAGTATTTAATTAGGGAGAAAAGTAAAGACTTCTCAGTCCAGGAGGAGAGGTTACACTCCAGAGTCATCAACCACCAGCTCCCCGGGCTTCAGCTGAAGGTGACCTCAAGCTGACCTTTACAATACAGAGAAGGGGACTGTTCTCTGTTTCTCCCACACATCCCTCACACTAATCCAGGATGTCCTTTCTGATTTCCTAGAGAGGCTCCTAATGTACAAACTGAATAAAAAAAGTAAAATGTCTTAGCAAGGATTAATACTGGACACAAAAGTGGGACTGAGAATAAATCTTTCTCATGGTTCACTGCAGCACGCCTGCGAGATAAACATCATTATCTTCTGCAGAGAGACAGGAAACAGGCTGAGATAGGCAAGGCACAGTCTCAACAAGTGCTAGTCTACCTAGGGCACTGCAATAAAAGTATCTGGAGGATTAAAACTGGACCTATGAGGAAAGACTGAAACAGTATTTGGACCAGCTGAGATAAAAGTATAAGGTCCTGAGGGAGGTAATAGTTATCAAATACATAAAAGGCTGCTGCAAAGAAAAAACAAACATTATGGTTTCAAGGCCCTTTGAGGGCAGGACAGAGAGTAAAGATTTGGTTTTTTTCCTGTTTTGAAACTTAGGTTAAACATAAGGAATAAAATTTTAAAGGTAAGGTCAGTTCAGCAATATGCAGATTGCCTGGGGAGGCTGCAGAAGCTGCAGAACAGATCAGCACTCTAGAAGGACATGAGTATGCACAAATGCAAACTGATGCTACCTTCAGGCAGCAGTCTGACCTTTTGGCATGCTTTCCAGTGCAAGATTCAAAGATGAATTCAACCCCTTTGGGTAATCAGCAGGAAACTGAACTAGATCTCTGGAGTCCCAGCCTGTCCTTATAGCTATGGTACTGCCCTACCAGCTGACAACCAACTGCATCTTCATCTGCCTCCAAAGCAAGGAACCAGAACTGCTTTCCTGCTACAGTGGCCCAGCTGATAAAACCAGAGCTGGTACAAAGGAAATAACCATTTACATTCACACTACAGTTGCAATCAACTTGCAGCACAACAGGCTGACTGGACCAAGACAGCTCAGTTCAGGTAAGATTTAATGCCAAGGTACAAGGTACATCCTCATTTCTCCAACATCAATCACCTCTGCCAGATCTTCCTGGCTGATATCTATGGACAGCACTATGAAGGAGTCTTTGTAAAAAAAGGTTAAGCTAGCTACTCATTTTTTGTCATTCTGACACCCTTCAAATTCTAGTGAACTTTATCTTTGAGGGCAAACTATGAAGCAGATCAAACACATAAGGAAACCAAAACCATACAGGATTAAAGCTTATTTTTGAGGAAGGCATAAGGACTCCAAATACAGTTTTAAGATTTTTGGGTAAGATGTAAGTTGCTTATTACTTCCATATCTTTTGCTCAGCTTTTGCATTTTGATCAACTTAAATGATTTTTTTTCTCCCTGTCTAGTTTTCTTGCCAGGGGTTAGCACTCTGTGAGCAGTAAGAACACTACAAGCAGTGGTTAAGTAAAAAAGATTCTCCAACCAAAGAAACAGTCAAGGATGAAAAAATCTCTTTGTGTCAATAAATTTATCATAGATTCAAGATGAACAGGATCATTTGCTTAATGGACATACGACAGCCTACAGAGACTTCTAACAAGAGGCAATCTATTCCCTCCTTTCCATTTCCATCCTCCCTTTGCAAACCCTGTATCCACACACACCAAAATAAAAAAAAAAAGGATCAGTCCAAATGCACCACACGATTTTTGTGGGAGTAACATACAAGTCTCTTTTTTAGTCTGTAAAGCTCTGAACTTGAGTGTCTGAAAATACCTTGGAGGTGAGCACTCTGCAGCAGAGAGCTCCTGGACATCACACCCTCAGCACTTTCCTACAAGCCAGCAGAGCACAGGGGCACTGCAACCTTAGCTGGGGCTCACCAGGAAAACGTCCTGAAGCTCCAGTTTTTGCTACAGGAGACAGAGCCTCCTGCCTATTCTGCTAGCCAGGAATGTCACAGGACATAGTTCCTTCTGGTAAGAGGTTCTCCCCTTGTTCCATCTTTCCTAATCTTTGGTCACACATGCAAAGCATTCGGTCTCAAAGGCTACAGGTCTGTTACACAATCTGCAGCCAAGGTCATCTACTCTTTGCTTCAGTATTTTAGCAGGTTTTCCCACTTAGAAGTTTGCTGAAAGTGAGGATGGATTAATGGAGCCCAGAGCTGCTTTCCTTTCTTACTGAGGATCTACACTCCCTCATTGCAATGGTGAGAAAGGAAAAGTGAATTAGTGCATCTGTCCTTCACTGACCTCCCCTATCTTTGTGCTTGAGAAGCAACGCAGAATTGTGCAAGGCACTGGGAAGGACTGGGAGCATTAAGTGATGCTGAGATGACAGATTAGCTCAAAGGACTGACAACTAATGAGGCTTGGTTGCTGCAAGCACTTTCCATTCCCCACTATTGACCAAATGATCCCTGCTCCTGCCCAGTGTGGACAATCAGTGCGTCACTCCCATAAATAGAAGTGCATCCTGCACTGATACACTGACCTAATATTTTCTAATAGTTACAAGACCAGACTTTGTGTTCTTTAGTCAAAGGTCAGTTGCTCCCCAAAGTGTATTATTTAAAAGGAAATCAATAATGTTTAAGTTCCTGAGCAAATGGAAGGGTGTGCTTGCTTGCTTGGCAGTGGCAGAAGGAGCACAGTGGCATTGCAGAAGCAGAGCAGGAGGACAAGAGAAATACTATTTACTCAGTCACAGAGAAAGCCATTCAGCCATACTGTATTCAGTGTAACAGCACATGAAATGGATGCCAGATCTTAAGAATCCACACTGCTTTGTCCAACGAAGTCAAGAGAAGTTTAGGTTTTATATCTATTTCACAGAGATTGCAGGTTTAATATACACGTTCACACACTAAATTAGAAGATTGGGGCCAAGCAAGAATTTGCTGTTCACTTAAAAGAAAGTAGTTTCATACTATGTGGCAGGTTTTTATTTCACACTAGAGGTCTCTCCAGGCAGAAACACACAGCCCCAGTGAAGGGCATCTCTTCATGTCAGTCACAAGGGAAGACAGGCAGGGTCATACTACATAACACAAATTAAAAATCAGCTCATTTTGATGGATAAATGTTTTATCTCTGTACCATGTAGTGTCAGAAAGTCAAAGCAGAGTTGCCAGGGCTAAAGAGCTTTATTTCAATTACCATGTTTACAGTGCAAATTATTAACTTAGTAAGTTCTTGTTTGCAGAACGAAAAAAATCAAACAAGTCCACAGAACCTTTGTGGTCCACTTTGGACTACAACTGCATCATTATCTAAGATGCAGAACATCATATTCTTCAAGTTTTGAAAGACTCAACACCACAGGACAAACTCCAGCAATGTTTAAACTGGAATTTTGTCCAGGAGTGTAAAGTGAATGTTTACCAATACAAACTAGGAAAAACAAAAAAAATCACTTACCAAGTACTAGGAGTCTGGAGTTTTGCTGCAGGCAACAGGTCAGCTGTCGACTAAGCAACATTGATGCCATTTTATCTTTTCTTTACTCAAAAAGACTCAGTCTTGAGGAGAGATTTCTTTCTTGTTGATGTCCTGAAAAGAAAAGCAAACACTTATTCATGTCCCTATGAATGCAGTCACTATTACTGTGCTATTAATTTCCATTCCTCCTTTGACTAATTTCAATATTAAGAAACTGAGAGCATGCTTTGATGGATTAATGCTGACGTTAAGAGCAGTCTCAGGATTGAGCCCCAAGTCTGATGCTTGGCTTGTCTTCCTGAGGCAAATGATTTCTAGGCTAAAGCTGTATCTCCCAGCTTCAGCCAGGCAAGGGGGTAAAGATCAGTACCTATCTTCCCTTGCTGTTCCTCCCTATTTTCTCTGTGTGTGTACACTGCATTAAACTTTTAAAAAACTGCTTCCAGTCAGTCTGTCAAGCCAAAGTTGGCTTTTCAATTCAATTTAAGTCATGAGAAAAATCTCATCTAGTACAAAAGACAGCAGGACAAGCATTAGGAAACAAAAGAAAATCAATCCCCTGAAAAACTAGTTTTTACCAATTAATCACATCTCTGTGAAGAAGGACTGCAAGAGCTGGGATTGTTCAGCCTGAAGAAGGCTCAGGTTGCATCAATGTGTAAGAAATATGTGATGGGAGGGAGTAACGAAGGACATAGCACTTGGTTCACTTAGTTTGCTCTAAGTTAAAATTCAAGGTATTTTGAAATGTGCCAATGTGAGCAAACACTTGCACAACTGAGCACGCTGAACAAGGTAGATTAGCTTCCTAAGGTTTTGGATCAAAAGTGTAGAGGGAACTAGTTAATGTCTTTCAGAAATTAGTAACTTCACTTGTAAAACAAAATTAATTTTAATTCATTCATTCATTATTTTTTCCTCTCTCAGCTTCTTTCTATAATAATAATGGATGTGTAAAGAAATATCCCAACATCACAGGTTTCTGATTTCATGACCATCCTCTACCAAAAACCAAATGCCAGTCTCCATGAGAAACAGCTGTTAAAGGGTGAATCAGCCCAGCAATTTTCACAATGATCAACCACTTTGATTGATGTCCTCTGCTCAGAAATATTTATCTGGTCTGTACTTATGCAATCTCCAATTCACTCCTTAGGTTTGCCCTGCAAAGTATTACTTTTTAAGAGTCTCTATGAGCCTGTTAAAAGCTAAGGTTATCTCAGTTTTGCAGGAACTCACAAACAGAACCACTGCAAACATACTTAGCAACACACCAAGGTTTACTTCATTGTTCTCATCCCCTTCAGTCATCTCCCATGGGGGTTTTGCTGCCCACTGCCTAACCTTCCTTTTCACAAAGATGAAACACACACACACACAGGTCAAACAAACCTTGCAGTCACACTACACGGTTGTGTCCACCAGTGTCCAGGTTTCCCTTCAGCAGTAACTGCTCTTCCTTCCCTAGGTGAACCACATCTATGCCTGCTCCCAGAGTGTTATTTATGTTGTATTTTTATTTACTGTTCATCTTAAGTCCTTTAATAGTTAAACTTGAGTATTTACTAGAGGCTGAAAAATATAATTGGAAATGATATTGGCTTTTTGAAATACTCTCAGATAAAAATTACTGCAAGAGGTTTAAAAATAAAGTTGCTTAGCCCTAATTTTCCTTGACAGTTCTTATACGAACA
Source organism: Calyptomena viridis (assembly GCA_013390005.1). NCBI lineage: Eukaryota > Metazoa > Chordata > Aves > Passeriformes > Eurylaimidae > Calyptomena > Calyptomena viridis. The sequence goes on from WEIV01031080.1 coordinate 19,496, forward strand.
GTTCTACGATTTTCTAGTCCAGAGTCAGAATAAATCATGTAATATCACATGTGAGTATAACTAAACCCAACGTCTTTTCTGTCTCCATTAAGCACACCAACTCTCACAGGGGATCAGCTGATGTGATTGGTATCTTTGTCTAAGGACATATTATTCGGTTATCACAATAACCAATTAAATTTTGCCTCCATAGCCCATCTCCTGATCAATTCCCACCGGCCCAGCCTGTTCCAGCACTGCAAGCAGCAATAGCACAGTTTGCAAGCCAGCAGAAATTAGCTCTCCTGCACATGTCAAAACTGCAGCAACACCACGCTCCATCACCATTGCTGCTCCAGAGCCACTGCGGGCAGCTCCAGATTCCTTAACAGCCAGGCAAAACACAGTCACCAACTTCAGATATCAGACTGGAGAGGGGGTGTGAAGGACCTCAGACCTCCAAGATGGGAGATCCTTCCAGAAAAATATTCATAAATCTTCCCTAAATATTTTTCCTCCAGTGGCAACTGTCTGAGCCAGAAAAGGCCATTGGGTCAGATGACTGTACAGAACAGCCATTTCGAAGTGAATGCTCAGTACCTTAATTTTGCAAATATGTTTGCATATATTTTGTATGCAATTTTGCACTACATAAATACATGCATTGGCAAACAGTTGAAGTCATAGTCACATTCTTCTAGTAGGAAGAATTATTTTCGAAGAGCTCAGTCCAGTTTATGAAGCACATGAAACATAAGGATACATAGATTTTTTAAATGCATGCTGTGAAATTGGATGTATTTTTTTAAACAACAGCTGTTAAATTTCTGTACTGAGTGATTATTTCTGACAGATAAAACTAGTTATTAGGAATGACAACAGCAGCAGCAGCCTGTCGTGAACATATAAAGATGCATTGCTTCCATGTATGAACAAAATTGTGTTTCTCAGGAGGAGGGAAACCCTGGAAAAAATTTTAAAAAGGGGGGACTTGATCCAGATACAAGAGTGAATATATACAAACTAGGAGTTCGTGCAGCAATCTCACTCTCTAGCAGAGAAGCTAATGCAGCATGACGGCCGTGTTCCAGGCTGCAGCTTGCAGAAACCTGCCTGGGAAAGCATCCTCAGATACAAAGATAAAGGCAAACAGAGACACAGCATGACGGGGAGAAGTCAGCTCTGCAGGTTTGCCTCTCTTTCTTGAAACTCATGCCAAAGACACAGAAGCCTGTTTGAAATTCATCGGGGCACATTCATCTGTGCCTCAGCTGCTCCAAACCCATTTAACCAGGAACAATTAAGTGGTTTAGAAACAACAGCACAAGCTGCACAGGGCAATTACTGCACAAGGCTTCACAAAGTGGATTTCGGGAGCGAGGAAGCAGGGACCTAAAGGCAAAATCGTTCCTTTTTTTACTGTTTTCCCTTGCTTGACTTTTCTAGGATGCACAGCATCTGGATGTGGACCCAGCACAAGGCTCATTGGTGTTGTGAGCTGCTGCAGCAGTCCCTGCCCCGGAGCTCTGCTGTCCCGCAGTGGTGGTGAACCCGTTCCTCTCTCAGGAGCCCATGGCATCACCAGCACCGTGCCTGAAGGCAAATCCACCCTTTCCACACCCAGCCTGCCCGGCATCCCCGCGGTGAGCTGGCACAGATGGTTTGCAAATAGGGTGTCTCTCCAAGAGGCGAGAAGGCTCTTCAGTTCACAACTCATCATGCTTTGACACTGCACTTTCTGCGTCTGTCTTTTAAGAGTGGAAGAAACTGCAAATTGAGAGACCAAATCAGTAGTGGTTCCTGTGACTAAAAAGGACAGTGTTGAAGAGTCAGGCAGGACTCAAGTAGCCGTGTTGGAATTGTTAAAGGGGAGCAAGTGTCCTGGTTTGCAGTGTTCATGAACAGGTATCTTTAATGACTTAGGTGATGCGGCCGAAGTATTTTACTTCTAAAAACAGCTCAAGGAGAACCCAGAATCTGGAATAGCCACACAATTTCACAAAGAAATATGAGTGAGGTGGAAGACAGTCGAGGCTATCATTCATTAAGCATAATCATGTCCTTCCTTAGTCTGCATTTGAGGAAGAATGGGGCAATGTAATGTCATCATGGTATCTGCCTAAAAAGATGCAATGTACACAGCACTCACTCTTTGAAAATGCCCACCCTCCTTTGGGCAGATGGGGAATCTCCACATCAAATAGATCAAAGCAGGAAAATAATTGAATGAGCTCACCAGTTGTTATTGACAGAGCACAGGGTGACGTTAGAAATCCTGACTTACTGCTTTAGCCAATTAAATGTAGTAAACAACAATGTAAATAAAGAGGCTTGTGTAGCATGTTGATGTATTTAACTGCAATTCACTTGGTCTCGGGAGCAGAATTGAGTTCAACATAGACTATGCAGTTATGAAAGCCTGAGTGCACACAATGAATACTACAGGTCCTTTTACTTCAACAGGGCTTTTTTCCAAGGTATACTTCTGAAACAAATTTGAATTAGCTTATAACAGCATTTGAAGGAGAAGTTTGTAAGAACAGCACCAAGAATTTCTAGTTGTAAAGTTCTCTCAAATCATCACAGGAATAGAAAAGTTTCGTTAGGAGAGAGTTGCAAGAAAATTTACATCTAGTGTTGATGTAAGGCTGGCATTAGATTTTTCCATCTAGTATCTATACAAACCCAGCCCAAACCACAGCTGAAACCCTCTTCAAGAAGATCAGTACCTGGCACCATCCTCATGAGGGCACAGAAAAGAGAAGGAAGCTGTTCCTCATGGACTTTGGTCAATCAAAGACCACAGCCTGGTGAGCCTGTCATTGCAGGACAGAGCTCACCAAGGTGCTTTCTACCAAGGAGCACCAGCAAACAAAAAAACGACAGGGACCCGAAAATGGAAACATGTATCTACCACCAAACTGGCTTTTGCCAGAAAACACTTCACAAGCTGACAGGCTGTTTATTAGTGCCTCTAATAATCTTAATGGCTTTGTGTAGAACAGGATGTAATTGGAAACTCCGTGACTGTACTTAAGTTGTCAAGGACACAGTTGTCATAGTTACAAGTAAAGCTCAAGTGTCTGTTATTCAGGGTTGCCTGCTTACTTATTGACATCAACAGGATTGGACACTCCCACTGGTCTTCAGAAGAATAGAAATGGGGAGACTGATTTTGTCCTTCGAGTCTTGATAAAACAGTAAATATTGCACACAAAAGCATAATAAACTGAGTGTCTCTGCACAGCTCCTTTCTCTCACTCCACATGCAGCTGGCATTCAAGTCAGTCTGTTCTGTGCACTGCAGCAAAAGCCAAAACCAAGATGCATTGCACAAAACAAAAACCTTACACCTAGAGCTTGTTAATACTGTCCAGTATCCATCACAACATGGCAACCACTACCTGCCTCATGGAACCTACCATCAGGCCAGGGCTGAACCAGCAGCAAAGCCAGAACACAAACTTTGGGTCCTTCCATCAGTTTAAAAACTCATTTAGAGTCAGAAGTGTCATTACACTCATGTGTCACACTCAGGTGTGTTCCAGGTAGGATTTGGTGGTTGGATATGAATATCTGGTTTCTTAAAAAAAAAAAAAAAATCTTTCTCTTGTTGTCTCTCTTTTCCTCTCTGCAACAACTATTTGGCCAAAGCAAGACCAATGAATATGAACAGGTAGGTATATTGTGATTATGGCACACTAGGATTCAGGTGAGCAGCTTATTTTTGATTCCAGAATCATTGGAGCAGCTAAGGCTGAATGAGATGTAGCTACACCTTCTCTATGAAAGAAATATATTGTCTCAGGAATAGAAAATATGGGATTGGAAAAGCATCTGTTATAAATTGGGCAAGTTACAGATGCAAAGCCAAAAATACCTACATAAATAGCATAATGGTACATAAATGCTGGTAAAAAACAAGCACAACTAAACTTACGTTAGCTGAAAAATTCTAAACTTTTTTAGTAATTGCTTAATAGTTCCCCCTGGAAAAACCTGCACTTTGGTATTTCAGCAAACTGTACCAATGAGGTACACATAAGAAGCAATTTTCGAACCTGCATATTTTGAACCATTATTTTAAATGCAACAACATATACCAACAACATATTCAAACTATGCCTGCTCATTTCCACACATTTCACACACCAAAACAGCCCAGCTCTCAATGGGTTAAACAAATTATGGCACGGCTGTGCTTTTCAGATTAGTTGCTCCACAAGCCTTCTGTAGTTTTGGAAAAAATAAAGTATTGCAAAATACCCTCAAGTGGAATTTCCAAGGAAATCCAGTTATATTCCTTCTAAGATTTTATTCCTCAGCATCCTACCAGTGCCTCCTCAGAGGTCAGGAAAATAGACAGCATCAAGTAAAAGCACGATTTATTTTTCTGTGTCCTAAGGCATAAAAGAGCTCAGTTGGAGGCAGCCTGCTCCAAACCAAGGGAAACGTTTTAAGCCGGAGCGAGTGCTCTGTTTTCTCAAGGTGACCCCCACTCCAGCTGAGGACACATAAGGCAGGTGCATGCGGGAGATTTCTTTTAAGGGGGTCCAGCAAACGAACAGGAATAGGTACCTATGTGTATCCATGCCAAGGACACTGTAACACCACACGCTGCACACACACGGAGACACACATTCCCCTCTGGACACAGAGCGCGGCCCTGGCCGGCTCGGCCGGAGTCTGTGCCCACCCCGACCGCACACGGGCACAGGCAAAGGCACTTACACGGCTCGGATACGAACTCCTCGCAGCCAGCTCTGCTTGGAAGTGCTGCTCCCGCCTTGAGCTCAGCGCAGGCAGCTGCCGGCTCCACTCGTGAGGAATGCCATTGCTGCCAGCTCCTTCCAGCACCCGCGCGCGACTGCCGGCGAGGACGGGCATCACCCAGAGGGAGCCCTGAGCCGCAGCCCTGCAGCGTAGCTGCGGGGGATGCCCCACTTAATGAAGGTTAATGAACTCAGCTCCTGCAAAATACAGCCCCTGCTCAGCCAAAGCCAGCGGAGAGTAGCACCCGACTCGACTCAAATCGAGAGCACCTGGCCCTGGCACGGGGGTGTAGCCCATCGGTTCGGACCCGTGGGAGCCCGAGCTCGCCTGAAAGCCTCCTCAGCAGGTTTCTGAAAACAAATTCCGAGATGCAGAGCCAGGCTGCATTAACGTTTGAAATGGCTTCTTAGTTTTCTACAATCGTGGAAGTTGAAGAACAGGCTTTGTCCCTAAACCCTTTCATTTTACTCTAGTTTGCAAATATCCCGAGGGTGGCACTCGAGCACACGACTGCCATAAAATAACCGTGGTTTGGTTCATTCCTTTCAGGTCGTGTGCAGGCAGTACGAAAACCAGCACACATCCCAACGCCACATCCTGCCGCGCACTGATGGAGACGGGAATGGGGGAGACGCAGATACCCACAGAGAATACCAGCAGCATCCCTTCAGGCCCAGAGACTCAGGGAAAACGAGCACAGAGTGCCATGGCCGAGGCTGGGATGCCATCGCCAGGTTGCCATGGTGCCGGGGGGGAAGAGGGAAGATGCGCCAGAGCGCAGAAAAAGGCTGAGCCGCTTCAGATTTAAATCCTTGTGACAGCGTTTCGGCCGAGCCACTGCACGGTTGCCGTGGCAACCGACGAGTGAAAAATCACAGAGGAAATCTGTAATTATTACAAGGGAGGTGGTGACTTACCCACTTCAGTTATCAGGGCATTAAAACGGCTCGAGCAGAGGAGGGGGAGCTCCGTGCCCCCCAACAGGCAGGGCTGCACTGCAGCGGGGAGCCAGGCATGAGATCCGAGCTGGGGGTCCTACATTAGGCTCTATTTCCTGTAGGCTCCAGCTGTGGGATGCGACATTAGGGCAGGAGGCTTTCCTAAGCACAGGGTCTGGAGCCTGTTTGAGGGGCTGCAACTGAAGTGCCTGCACCTCTGTGCTGCAAGGGGGGAGACGAGGGAGCAGCCAGTGAGCCCCAGAGTTGTGCTGCCTGGTTCAGCACGAGCAGAGTCGAGTGCAAGGAAGGGTCTAAGACAGGCAGAGGCAAGGACAGAAATGAGAAGCAAGTGACAAAGATGGAAGATGCAATGCTTACAGGAAGAAGGTAAGGTACCCTGGCAGTTGAGTGACTTCAGTTTGTGCTGCTGTTGCAGCACCACACTTTCTTCTTCCCCTCCTCTGAGAGCAGCAGCAGTTATTTGTTTGGTTGGGGTGGATGTTGTGGTGGTTACTGTCCTAACATAGGAAAGATGAACAATGAGGGACAAAGTCGTTCAGGCAGACCAAACACACTCTGCAGTCTTTGCATTGTAACATTACCTGACACAGGTAATTCACACACCAACAGGTGCAATGCCAGCATCCACACAACCCTTTTACATCAGTTACAGGAGTACAACTGTTGTCAGTCACCATGTTGGTCTCCAGAGCTTTTCTACATGAAATGGACAACTGATCATCATCCAGACAAACTGCTAAGGAAAACGCTGCCAACACCAACAAGGAAGCAAATCGGACGTGGCTAATCCTGGTCCAGTTCCCTTCTTCCCTGTAAGATTGTAGCCTGGAATTTCATGTGAGTACTAGCAACTGCCAAGAGAAGAGCCTAAACTGCAGCTGTTTGTAAGACACATCCCATACTACTACTAATAAGGTGTTGATTTGATCCAAAATAAGGATTGAAGCTGATCTCTCACCCTGGATGTTATTAATTACATACACAGACTGTAAATGACATATTTTTAAACTGTCCTGTACTAGTTACCAGTCAGTAAAATAAACTGCTGGCTCTGAACTTAACCTGTTTACTAGCTAATCTACCAGAGAAAGTGCAATAATCCTATTCAGACAGGGACACATCACAAAGCAGGGTGAAAGAATGAAAAAAGTTATAGGTACTTACATTCACCATGTATAAAACACTGGATTCAACAGCAATGCCTTGCATCAGTGATTTATTACTACACTTAGCTATAATCAGGATTATAACTCCTAAGGATGCACTCGGGGGAGACTGAGGTATGACAAAGAAATTCTTGTGCCTCTGCAGAGTGCTGCCTTAGATTATAAAAATATTGAGCTCAAGTTAATTATAAAAATCTGAGCAAAAGATTTGCAGGCAGAAGGATAAGAATCTTACTGGGCCAAAGAAGATTACCATGAAGGGCAAAACATAAAATAAAAGGGATGACTGGGATTGCTTAGCTTTGCAGTAAACCCAGCACACTGCAGCCTTTCCAACCTGTGGCTGGTCAGAAGATTGCTTTCTACCCTAGCACATCCAATAACAATACAGTCAGTGTACAGAGGTAGTTTTTATTTTGTGAAAGAAGCAGAAAGCCTCATGAACAAAGTGGAATTCACCACAATCAATACCACTGACTCGAGGGATTTCATTGGGTGGGCAGATGCTCAGCTTAAAAAAGTCAAAGGTTGTATGTGTACAAGGACACACCTGACGTGCACCTGCACTAGTCACTAACCAGTAACTAGTATAAGTTACACTGACACAGGGAGAGGGGATCACCTTCCTCTGTTCTTCATATGTCAACTGCTTTAATTCCCATTAAATTTGAGAACTTCGCATTCAGAAGAAGGAGAAGGGATATAGGAATTAAGCACAATTTCCATGAAATTCTACTATTCAAAAGTCCTATTATTGCCTGTTTATTCAGGCAATAGGTAAAAAAGAACAGCAGTTGGGAAATTTTCAAAACAGTTTAGGAAACACAGAAATGTACATAGTGTTAAAAAGACTCTGACTAAATTCCCTAGTATGTTTAGAAAATTATTTTTGGGTTCCAGATGGAGAAAGAAACTAGTGCCAATCTGATTCAGCAAGATACATATTTCTCAAGTGGTCCCTCTTATTTCACTGGGCCCATTCACAAAACTAGAGTTGTGAGTGAGCCAAAGCACTCTGCTGAAGTTATTCACTAAGGAAAAATCCACAAGGCTGCTGCCTTCTATATATACTCCTTATATATTGTCTGATGAAACTAATGAATCTGCTGTATTACAGCATTTCACACAAGTACTAAATACCTGAACACAAATTTAAGGGGATAAATTGGACCTTACTAAGTGTGCTAATGGCTAAACTCACTGGTGAAGTCTCAGTGAGATACATCTCTTCTGCACCCTCTACTCTCACAGTAACACTGACACCAAGTCATACGAGTCATGAATCACATCAAAGTGAAGATTCTATGTGTCACATTTAGGTAGTTAAAAAGCTTTGGCCAGTTTTTGGAAGGCTCCTAGATCTGGACAAATCTTTATAAAAGTTCTACCACAAGTTGAGCAAGTTCAACATAGCTGCTGGGGTCACAAAAGAGGGATCTGGAACCAAGAAACTATTGAGGGAATCCTTGTGTAATTTATGTGCTCAGAGAGGCTGCACAAACTGAGAACGGGAACAGAAACCCAGGATATTATGCCAACTGCTTCTGGAATCCCAGAAGATACCCACTGATCCCATTTTATAAAGGAGAAGGCCTGCTGGACTGTAACTAGAGACACGTTAAAAGCAGGAAAGGAAAACAACTTATTTTTAAAGATTTGGGAGAGAACCTTTTCCAGAGTATTCTCTTGTACCCGCACTCCAAGCATGTTTTGAAAGTTTGTGGTAAGTACCCAAAACCAGTGTCCATGTCACCACCCCCTCATGTCAGTGCCACACACCTCACCTCCTGCAGCAGCATTTCATAGAATCATAGAATTAACAAGGTTGGAAAAGACCTTTGAGATCATCAAGTCCAACCTATAACCCAACACCATTTCAAGCAGCTCTGTGCTGGCTCTATCCATTTCCAGTGGCCAAGAGAGCCACTGGATATCTTGCAGCTCCACAAACATCCCAGAAAGCACATCCATAGGTGCTGCAAGGGATTATCTCTTGGCTGTAAAGAAGAGTATAAATTAACTCGGATGGCAATACCAGCTTTAGCATGGTGGGACAGGTAACAGATGATGCTTTCTGTCAAATACCACAAAAATGCTGGAACAGAGGCAGAGAAAACCAGCTTAATATAAGCTGTGCAGTGGCATGGGCAGCAGCTACCCTGCCTTCTGGTACAGTCAGACAAGCCTGCCTCTGTAATGACAACACTGCCACAAAGGCACTAATAAACACTAAGAATAGCTGCTGTATTAAAAGAAGATCAAGGACATTCTAATGTTGTAATGGTGTAATTTTAAGCAGCTCCCCAAAGTTACTGCACAATTAATACAATCAGTATGGAATAAGAAGCCACTAGTTAGGTTAAACAGCTTGTTTATTTATTTAACAAAAACCTCTTGTGGGAAATGTTTCTCTTCCTAAGGGTAGCTCATGAAAGTAAGCAGCACTAGCACAATGGGACAGGGAGAGCTCCCCTTCAGAGCACTGCCCTCACTGCTACTTAACCTTTCCCTCTCAAGAGAGCACTGTCATAGCTCAGAAAAACGACAAATTTTTCTTCTCCTTCATAAAATCAGGGTTTCACCAAACACACAAAACTGCAGGATTTATCAGTAGCCAGATAATTCTTTATAGAAGATACTACCTCATGTGCATTGTCAGCCTTTAGGGCACTGTGTCAGCATTACCTTAAACTGCCCCTCTTCCCTTTTTGCTGTTAACTAGTGATAGTAGCTGAGATAATCAGAGGTTGGAGTTTTGCAACAGATGAGAGGAATGTGGCTGGAAACCTGCAAATCTTGCTTACCAGCCACAGCAGAGGATCAGTTATGCAAGGCTGCATGTGGATTTTGACCAGATGCAACAAACTGTTCCTTTCTCCTCTCTTTTCCAGTAGGAACAATAAAACTGGAGCTGTGAGCCATTTCCTATCATTTATCAGATCACTCTGGAAGCTAATTTTCTCTATTTTCTGTTAAAAAAAATTGCACTTTATGCAAGCGTTGCATCCAGAAATGAATGGTGTGACACCACCAACCTTGGGTCTGCAGGGGTGGTAGCACCTTCTCTGCCTCTTTCATCCAGTTCTTCTGTCACCTGCAAGGCTCAGTCTCCCATCTACACCAGAGAGATTCCCAGTTTGGAGGAGAAACACCACCAAACCCTTCACAGTGTCCAATGTAGTCACAAGTTCAGATCAGAGAAAACAAGGTACCCCAGTGAAAGGAAACAACTGAGCAGTGTGAGGAAGGAGAGATCCATCCAGAGTAGCCACCATGCTTGACTCACTGCTCAAACATCACCTACCCATGGAACCTGTGTTCTTCATCAGTCCTACCACTTTGATTAAAAAAGTCCCATGCCAGTAAAATCTACAGAGAAGTAAAACAACAAACTCTAAACTTGTACACGATCTGGTAATGGCCCAATTTTTATGAATAAATTAACAGCAGGAATCTTACAGCCTTCATCAGAAGCAGTGTTTTCTGATCATCATCTTGGCCAAGGAAAAAAAATACTACTGATGAGAAATGAAGCAAGTAGTAACTGATCTCCTGTTACTGCTAAAAGGAACTGGCATTTTGGATTTCATTACTGAAAGGAAAAAAGGACAAGATTTGTCAGCTATAGTTATTGCAACACACAGATTGTTGCTGGAATCAGTAAAGTCCTTCCCAGTCAAAGGCCCCATAACATCATGAATCCAGCCCCTAGTGCTGTTTAATATTGTCATTTGCCCCTATTCCCTCCCCTTGTAGCACTAACTAGCCCTTCTTTTGTTTGTCTTCAGCTGTTTTTCACAACAGCCAAGGCAGAAGCATCAGGTTACAGCAGCTACAGCAGCCCCTTACAAAACCCACAGCCCACACCATGGAACAAATGGAAGATTTTCACTCTCATAACTCATTACCTGGTAAAACCACCCTGAAAACAAGGAGTGTGAAGTTCATCTGAGCCCAGCTCATCCTCTGCTTTCCTACCTCCACCAGCACACTCTGATTGTGTAATCCTATTTCTCTCACCAGGACGCTGCATTGCAGCAATAGCTGTGGAGCAAAAAACAAGGTTTGCTTTATACTGGAGCTGAGAGGAGAGAACACGGCAGTGAATGACAGCACAGTCCAGAGAGGTAAAGCACATCCCTCCCACCTGCAGCATGGTTCAGAGAGGTGAAACACATCCCTCACACCTGCAGTGTGGTCCACAGACCACACACATCCCTCATACCTGTCATGGGGGACTGTTGCTGACCTTGTGCTCAGCTTTGCCTGAAGTGATGCAGTTATTAAGGATGGAGAGGTCATGACCTTCAGCCTGTTTGCAGCATCCAGTGGCAGGACTAAGCTCTGGCCTGTTGCCCTCAAGCATCTTATGCCTGAAGTCTGTCCCATTATGCCAGAGCAGTTTGGATTGGTTTCTAACAGCTTTTTAACCGGCCACATTCTCTAATTCCCACTGAAGCAATCATTTATATAATAAGATTTATATAGTGAGCTGTTCAAATTGCTTCAATACAAAATTACTACCTCCTTCCTACTTCCAGCATCCTAATTTTTTGTGTGTACATCACAACACGAGTATCAAGCAAGCACCTGGCAAAAAATGTGTCATTCATTACAGATGTGGAAGGAGAGGTGACAGAGAAGAACAAGACTGTTGGTTCCCATTATTTGACATCTGACATGAAAGAAGCCTGACAGACTGGGAGGAAACACAATACAAACAGAAAATGTGACAGCTAATAGGTTACACCAAGTGTGTTTAAAATACTCAATTTTCATGTTATTTACGTTACTTATTCACATTTTTGTATTATTGCCAGACCAATTAAAACATATGAGTTGATTTTAGTTGTTTGCTGTCAAGTGATGCTGCCAAGAACCTCCACACACTCCATCTTTCGCTAAAAGAGGAAGCCAAAATTGGCATGCTGTGGTGATGTTCAACTCTTTAATCAAGATTGAGTTTGATGAGTTACAAAATGAGGGATATTATTATTTCCTTTCCCTGCAAACTGATTTTTTTCCTGTTCTCCTCAGTGGCCTCTATAAGCCTATATTCTCACATTGCTTGAGTGGAAAAGTGCTGGAAGGGCAAGAGGTGATATCTCTTGTAAAAAAATCTGTAGGGTTGTTCACATGCTGGGGAGAAAACAGGAAGAGGAAGGGATGATTTAATATCAAGATTACAGGCAAGAAAGCCAGCATAACATCATCCAGCACTGGGGTACAGATTGCCATGAAGAATTTGCTGGCTTGTGCTTTGCCCTGTATGTGGCTTATGGATGGAAGCTGGATACATTAAAACTGAGCCAAACATCAAAAATAGGACATCATGAAAACATCATTAATTTACGTCTTCTCCCAACCACTGCTCTGTTCTGTGAGAAACCAGTGATGAAACCAAGGTTACGGGGGGAGGGGGGTGGGACAAAGCCCCTCAGAAAACTCTAATACCCCAAAAAACAGCTAGAAAGAAAACCTTGTGCTGGCAATCCACACTCTTTGGTAATGCTTTTCCACTTTTCCCATAAACATATCACAGTGCTTTCTAGACATCCAACTGACCCAGGATAACCTGTGTACCCCAGGCTGAGCTGCCAGCAGGCAGGACAGCACCTCCTCTCACTGTTTCCCTCAGTTTACCCTGTCCCCTTCCAGCTTCCCTTCCCACTCGAGCAGGTCTTTTACCCAGCAGGTCAGCATATGTTCTGCTATCCCTCCTACAGAGCTATAATGGTCTTCTACACAGAGGCATTTGTTTTTAGAGCTGACAGGTAGGACTAAGAGTCCTTAAAACAGATCTGAGGCACCATAAACACAAGGGCTGGAAAGCTGTGTGGGAAGATCTGTGGAAATGGAGAGTATGTCACACTGGCACTGCGGGCAGGCAAAAGGCTTCAGGAGAGAAAATCTGGTTCTCGTGACATGCAGATGGCAGAGGAGATGAAAGAAAATGCAAGAGATGCCAATCCTGACGGCAGTATCCATGGCTGATACAGCTGGGAAAGCAGCACCATCAGTTGGGAACAGAGAGCAGACTTTGACACGGGCATCCGAATCCGAATTTCTCCGCTGACCCAGCAAAAAGTATCCTAAGGGAGTCAGCACAGAATACAAATGTGCTACAAATCAAAAGAAGCACATGCAGGTTTTTCCCACAACAGCAGTCTCCTCCTGAGGCAAAGGAACAGCATCTTGCTCAGGAAGGCCACATCTCAGTGATGCACTCCCAGTACCTTGTGTGGAGGCTCCCAGCACCAGCCTGTGCCTGCCAAGCTGGGCTAGAAAAGGCATGTTGTTGTATCCCAAAGAGACCAAGGTTAAATTGGATCATGAAAACTGAACTTTGCTTGGAGATGGCAAGGGAAATTCCTTCTGGAATAAGGCATATTTTAGTGTTTGAGATAAGGAACACTGGAGACAGGTTTAGAAGTTGTTTTACTCTCAGTTTACAGCTGTACAGCTAAACCAGTATGTTTGGCACTTCATTCTGTCACCTGGACTGTACTTGAGACATGCCGAGATTGTAGATGAATTCTTCAGCAAGTTGCAACACTACCCCCAGAAACACCATCAGAATTAGGTTTTAGTGTTTGAACTACCAAGTTTCACAAGGGTCATGGCAAGGTAAACACTCCCTGCCAATGCACAGTTGCATTTCAGTAATATCATAAAATGTAAATGGGAAACTCTCCAAGTCTGAAGCCTTATTGCCTTTAAAGTGCCTTATACCTTGGCACAGAAAGTTATATAGTACACTACCCTTCAGACAGAGGCCCAAATAAGAGGTTGATACAATACAAGCACTCATCTATAATACTTTATTTCCTGCATTAAAACTGAGAGAGATTAACTAAAATAATGGCAGAAGACAATACGAAGGGGAATTGCTTCAGTTTGAAGAACTAAGTTCACATTTCTTCAAGCTGTCAGCATTGTCTTACTAAAGGCAGTACTTTTAGTTAAGTGGCTTTAGTGCTTTCTCACATCAACCAGGCCAGCATAGCTTTATCATTTTATAAAAATTAAATTCATCACTAGGGCAGACCTGTGTCCTTTACACTGCAGGTGTCAGGCTTTCAGAACCAAGTGAAACACACCTGCACAAAGGTGGTTAGTGACATCAGCTGGTTGATGGTGCTGTAAAATAATGACGTGACTATTCAGTCCTTGCTAGAACATGCATCCATTTCCTCAACAGAATTTACCATGTAGAAGCTGTCACACACACAATACAAAATACTCCAAATTCACAAACTACGAAAAGAGAACAAACTTCATGCTGCAAAAAGTGGGATTTCTTCTTAAAATGAAATCACAACCTCTGAAAATGTTCCCTCTGCTGCAAGTAGATGTACCTCCACTGGACAGCAAAGGAGATACCCTTCTTCCTTACAGCCAAGAACTGCAACACATAAGCAAAGTTCCTACCCAATTCTTCTGCTGAATTTTGAGTACCAGCCAACTACAGGAAATGAAGAATGAAATATTTTGTGAAAGGAAAGACAATCTAATACAAGGATGGAGTACAGAACCCTACTCCCACAGATAAGAGAGAGCCTGAAAGTCACAGAAATAGTTTAAAACAATATTCTCTGTTTGACACATTTTGCATGCTTTGGAAAACCCCCAGAATACTATTATTTTCACACAAACACCATATGGCTAAGAAAATATCACTTTCTCTGTGATATTTTGTCCTGTGACAACAGGACTATGATCTGACAAAACAGATCACAAAATTCGGAAACCGAAAGGGGACAGAGATAGATGGGCTTTTAAGCCACAGAGCAGTGGCTAGGATAACTATCTACTTTTAGTTGGTAGCAGCTCTGACCCCTAAGGCAACCTCTTCTGTACATAAAGAAATTTGAAAGTAGATGTCTGGAACAAGAATAGGGTGTTTCCAGCCTCTGGAAAATTCTGTTATGTAAGTTTTAAAGCATATCTATCCTTCCATAGGCAACAGTGATAATTATCTGTGTGGTAGATTCCTGGTTTTTAAGCTGCAGTGCTCCTGATGTGTTATTTTTGCATTACTTACCTGTACTCCCTACAAGTCAGTACCAGATGTTTTCCAGCCCTTTTCTATTACCTATTCTTTCAAACAGGAGATGATACCTCACTATTTGATTCAGACCATTATGCCCAAAAAACTTTTAAGAGCTTGTAAAGAACTGTAAAAGACGAGCAGGCACTACTAGAAAAGCCTGCTTGAACAAAAATGGTGCACAGACGGAGAAGTTGCAACGTACAAAGAAGAATAAAATGGTCTTTGAAAATAGCAAAGAGAAGAAATGTCTTACACGAAATCTGAGAATTACTCCATCAAGATCTATTCTTTTCTCCTCCCTGTTCCCTCTCTCAAAGGCAAAGCCAAGAGCCATGGAGATTCATCCAAGTTCAAAGAGTCCCCATTTGATTTAGTTTCTGGTATACAGCCAATTCAGTAAGATTTAGAGATACAACTGAGTTGTATCTTACAACAGAGATACAACAGTAAATGCTATATTGTTCATATAATACATATATGTATCACCACTCAACAGCCATTTTCTGAGACACTTCTATAAACTGTTTTCATTTGGATAAGAAAGGAAGGGAATTTAATCTGTACTTGAAACAGCTAAAAATTTTTAAAAGTGTTTCTGCAATGGACTCTCAATCCTAGAAGTCATAAAAGAAAGCTAGGAAGCCAAGTACTAGATCCAATTTGTCATAGACAAGCTGTGACACCTCCCTAATTCCGTGAACCTTAACATTATACTTGTTGAAAATATGAAGTTAATCAGTAGTAGAGGTACATGTCATGAAGTAATCTGAGCTGCTTTAATCCAGGCCGAGCAACCAGAGCACAAGCCTGGAGAGACACTGCAGCTCTGAGGACAGGAGCTGTCCCTGTCACACCTGGCAGGGCCATGATCTGTGCAGCTGGACCTACACCTGGGGGGGGCACAAGGCATGGTATAAACTGCTCTCAGGCTTTGCTGTTAAGCACCACACCAGCCAGACAGGGCAAGGGAAACCACCCAGAGACCTCCAAGCTGCTGGCAGGGACACCGAGAGGGGGTTTGGGTGTATATACACATGGTTAGCGAGCATCTGAATTCCTGTCTGCTTCTGAAAGACTCTAGATCAGGATGTTCTCCTTTCCCAATGGCAGCACAGCTGCCAGCAGGACACCTCCTAATTTGCTTGGTGTTTATTTGCATGCTGTGCTTGCTTAGTGCCTGCTGGGCATAAATATCCATTTTTATCCATTTATTTTTTATCTGAATGCACAAGGCATCTCACTGTACAGTATGCCTCTAAGGCTGTTATTCCTCAGAAAACTGAAGGTCTAATAAAGACTAATAAAATTGTTCTATTGCGTTTTCCCCCTATGCATTTTACAAGTGGTCAGCTCATCTAACATTACCATACACTTACAGACTCAGGTCTCCTGTACTCCAGATTTTCCAAGAAGTACCACACAGACAGACTGCAGACACCTGAACACTTAGATTCTGAGTCCAAAAGGCTACCCAGCAGGTAATGTGCAGTAACAGCTTCCTTTCCCTGTATCTGTGACAGTTTCCCTACGTGTACAGTCAATCCAGTGATATTTATCTCATTTGAGAAATGCTTTAAACACTAAGAATGACAAACACTATAAAATCCTTTTGCTGTGCTTCAGTATGGTGAGCTGTGATCTAGCATTTGAATCCCTGGCCTCTAAGTCTGCACTTTTAACTCCAGTCAGAGAAGACGAACCACCTCTCAGACACAATTTGCCCCATACTCACATTATAGAAAAAACAATTACAGAAAAAAAACCAAAACAATGCAGCAAGAACTGCAAAATTGTCAATTCAATTTATAACATAATAACCAGATTGTAATAGGATTTAATAGGTAATTTCCTTACAGTAGAGCTTCCGGGAAGTAACCCTTTTATACCAGTTGGTATACCAGGTGGTTTCCAACCTTAACAAATTCCTTGCTTCAAACTATAGGAGCAAAGACCCTTTTAAGAGCCCAAACCCATCATCTGTGCCTTTGAACTGTAGGGCAAAATCCAGTACCATTCATTACTGATTACAGAATTACTTGGAAACCTTGCACTGTAGTTTGGTTTCTTTACACATCATTCCCTTCACTGTATTTCATAAGCAGAGAAGGAGAAACACAGAGGCAAAAGCCAAGCTTAGGCACAGGTAAAGCTCTGACTGAACAGCCCAACGCTACTTCAAGCACAAACGAAGGTAAGGCAAGTGAAACCAGGGATGTCTCACGGCCAAGCCTGAGATATTGGCTTGGGTTTTGCATAACAAGCACCAGCGGGAGAACAGGAGACTGAAAAGACCAGCTGAGCCTCAGCTGAAGAGCAGCACCAGGCCTCCACTAACACCATTACTCAGCTGCCTGCAGCACCTCAACAAGGGGAGAGCTGTACGCAGACAAGCCCGTTCTCCCCGCGCCACGCAGCTGTTTTCTCACGGGTTTTGTGCCCTCGCCTTCCCCCTTTCCCCCTTTCCTTGCGGCAGGTCCGTGCCAGGGCGCGCCCGCCTGCCGAGGGTCACCGAGCATCGCGAACCCTCCTCCCGGAGCGGCCAAACGCCCGGGGAACAACAAACCCCCTTGTGCGCCGCGGTGCCGGGGGTCCACCGGGACGGCTGCCGGGCCCAGCCCGTGCTCGGGGCCGGCAGGACACGGCCCCCCGTGCAGG
>WEIV01031080.1:37179-58578 GCA_013390005.1 Calyptomena viridis
GGGCACAGCGGGCACACCGGGACCGCCGGCCCTGCCCCGGGCTGCCGGCCCTGCCCCGGGCTGCCCCGCTTCCTCCAGAGACAGGAGTGAGGGCAATGTGTACCTGCACTGTCACAGCTCCATACAGACCCACTGTATTCGCCTTAATGTCTCATTTACCTAGTGCCACGTGAGGCATACTTAATTTAGCAAACACAGCAACAGGCAAAGTCTAACTCTGATTAGAAATTCAAATTAATTAGAAATTCAAATTAAACATAGCATGATGCTCAACTCCAAATTTAAAATCCAAATCCTCACCAGTATTTAAGCCTGACCCAGAACGAACCTGTTTTCGTTGTGGGCAGCAGTGGATGGATGGAGGCAGCTCGATGCAGGGCACAGGAATCCTCCTACCACCCCCACGTGTCCCTGCCACTGACACACTCCAGAATCCTGTGAGATTAAGTCCATAGCAAAGCTGATGCATCAATAAGTCTTTAACCAGGATTCAATCCTCTCTGAAGATAACACCAACCATCTCTGCACTGTGGGAGTGGGACTGCTGAACAATATGAAGCAATGACAAGCTCGTCTTCTGCTCAATCACTGCTTAGTTCATCTACAGTAAGGTCCTATTTGCAGACAAAATTATCCTTTAAACTCCTACCCAGTAACAGATGTTATTATGCAATCTGGTCCACAACTGAACCTACTGCAAGCACCTTGAATCCTCCCTGGGCTCTCATCTCACAGAATTCAAGGTGTCATTCACAGTCTTGGTTTTCTCTGAGTGTCCAGAGCTGTTCTTGCTGCAAACAACAATTTGCAGAAGGTGTTACAGGATCCTTCTGTCCCTGCACACATCACTCGAGGCTGGGCCACCTATGCCTCTTTATTTTCACTTATCCTGCATAGAACATCTTACATTACTAAGAAAGGTTTAATGGTCCAAAATTGCAAGAGAGGTGGCAGTTCAGCTATTACAATGGTTGTAAGCCATTCGTGTCAGAAAGGATAATGAAGTACTAGAACAGATTACTGGGAGAAATACAGTATCTCTATGCCTTTGAAAAGAAGCAAGACAAACACTCCCCAAGATTCTCAAGTAAGTATGACTCTGCTTTGAGAGGATAATTTCTTGGTATCCTTTCTGATAAATCTACAGTATAAACCTGCTACTGATATCCCACAGAACAAGAACTGAGAAGGGTGATCTCAGAGCTGTAAACTTTACTTTTCTTGTGTTATCTTCTGTCCAACTCTTTGTTAACTTTCTTGCCTAATTCATTATATGTATTTTTACTCCTCTAGAGATAACTTACGTCACTTTTTAATTATTATTAACATCTTACTTGTCACTATCTGGTGAGTCTTCCCTTTGAATATTTGCTCAAGAAGCTCAGACAATAAATTCACTTTGCTGTAGAAGCAAGGGATGTTCCTTCTCATCTCCTCTTCCTGACACCACTGGGGCTGGCTTAGGGAAGCAATCTTTAAATACACACACACACACATATATATGTAGATGTTTCGTTTCTGCCTTTGGATGCTGGTATTGTTAAAAAATTCCATGTCCCATCTGCTGGGAGAAACCTTCTCTGAGGCAATGTGCTGTATGGACACAGCTGACTGCACTGCTGGCAGCCTACAGAGGCTGTTATTTTTCAAGAGGAACCTTTATTCTGTTAATGAACCAACTTCCAGCCCAGATGCACAGGACATACAGAAAATCAGGGTCAGGATGAGTGAAACAACAGCAAGAAGTCTGTAAGAGAACACAAGCCTCTGGACCTATGTCATACCACAGCATATCACAGCCTGGAAGCAAGAAGCAGCTCATTCGCAAATCTTACTACTTGACTTGAACCTCCAAAGTTTTCAGGTTACAAACATCATGATCACATTCAGGAGTTATTAAGTGAATAATCCTCAATTTACTTTAGACTGAAAAACCTCTACAGGTTTATGAGGCAGGGAGCTATCCTTGTCATGTCACAACAAGTCACAAAAAACGTGACTCAGATTGCAAAACTGCTATAACCAACACTATGGAAGGGGAGAATATATAACTAGAATATAAAATAAGCACAATCAGTAAAAATCTTACAGAAGTATTCCTCCAAGTTTTAAGATGCTGTCCATCAGAACGAAAAAACAAAGCAAACAAACAAAACCCAGAAGTGCAACCACCACAGACAAAGCCCTTAATTGTCTGGTGAAAATGGAAAAGGACTGGGACTGGTGCTGGATATAGACATTCACAGAACAGTTGAATTAATGAACAGATAATCTGATGATAGTGAGATTGCTATAAAACTTTGAGATCCAATTTAAGTCCTGATCCTCTAATGAAATGAGAACTCCCTACCACACATACAAAGTTATATCCACTTTTTTCCTAGAATGCTTCCCAAAAATCCTGAACTGTTGGAGGCAGCCTCCTAAAACTACTGTTAAAAAGTAGGTAATTAGACACCACCTTTTTTTCAGGATTATTTTCACTGTAACTTCATCTCCAATACACACATCTGCCAGTCTAGGGGAGAAACACAGAACCACGCATTCAACCTAAACCGTTACTCCAAAATACAATATTGTTAAACCAGAAAGGAACAGTGTGTTTAACAAACGGTAAAATGTTTTGACTCAAAGTGTTGTACAGCAGATGGAGCTACAAGTATGGCCTAGGAATAGCCACCTACACTTGAGAACACTCAGTGATGATACTTGATGGGATAAATATACAGAATGTATCTTCAACAACTTTTCTTTCTACTGCAAAATGACAAGACATTCAAACAAAGCAACTCTCAGTTTCACATCAACAAAGATTGAAAAGAAATAATTAGTTAATTAGGTAGTTTCTACTTTGACTATACTCACAGGGAATGGCCATCACTATCTAATAACATTCAATCTCACTAAAGAACACTAGAAATACATCTTCATACACATAAGCAGGTTATGAAATAACTGACCTAAACCAACTGTAAAACAGACTTTCAAGAAGTCATCCAGATGCTTTTAATGAATGTTTGCACACTCCCACGAGCCCCAGGCTGGAACAGCTCCACCACCAACACTCTCTAAGTGCTGAGGAATCCAGCAGGCATAAGGATTTCTGTGACAGTGTACATATGGCAATTGATACAAACATAACAGTGCACATGAAGTTCATAAAAGTACAAACAGATTTTTGGTTTCATTAATAACACAGGAGAGATTTAATCAACATGTTGTACTTTAATCCAAGACATAAGAAACCAAAGGCCCCGTTTATGTGGGTAAGACATTCTTGGTCACCTCCCTCCCTCCAGCCTCACATGTATATGCTGAGGGTAGAATTCCAAGCATTTAAAGAGCTGTAACACATCACTTCGCATGGCACCTTCTTGCCCTGAACCTGGCTACAGAATAGCTTAAAATTCCTGCAGGACAATATAGCTCCAAGACCTCTGTGGAGGCTCAAACAAAATGCATCTTGTCTCCTTTCACTTCACACAGTGGCCCTAAATTAGAGTGATTTAGATAGGACAAACTGAAAAGTAAGAATGAAGTTTCATAAACAAATTGCTTAAAAAAAATTTATCAAAACCAAACAAGTCTTGCCCAGAACACTGTTTCACAAATGTCTATAACTACAAATAATGTGGGACTGGGAGGAGACAGTGTCCATGTTCCAAAAACTACAAAGGAAAATGCATGGCATCTGCAAATCAGCCACATGGAAAAGGTTCAGTACTTCTTTGTCAGACTCCAAAACTGAAGTCATCAATCCCAAAGAGCAGGTCACAGTGTCTTTGCCACTGTCCGGCATCCAGCACGTACTCAGAAGATCCACATTAAACAGTTTTGTAAAACAAACATCAAAAGAAACCATGTCCAAGTGCCCAAGTCCAAGAAACCAAGTGCCAAACCCAAAACTTACTGAAGTAAAGCAAATCTGCACAGCAATACTTTCTGAGAACACAATTCCACCAGGAAGATGCTTTTCTTGGGATGAAAATCCACTTTTTTAAAAAACATCAAAATAGACTTTATCCTTTGATAAAGACCTCTTATTTTCTCATGTGCCTGTCATGTTAAGTGTTCAGCCATGATCTTCCACAATTCCTATAGGAGCAGAAAAAAATACATCCAGGTATTTTCTCAGATCAGTAGGTTGCAATTATGAAGAAGTTTAACATGCCTACTGTAAGACAAGTTTTAAGGTATACCTTATACTTCCATCTACAGATAGCATTCATCCATGATAATAAATCAATCTATGTGATCTCCTAGAACAATTACCAAACTACTTTTGAAACAGAGCAGTATCATTGATTCCTTTGTTCTTTTTATTTAGTGTAAAATAATTTGTTTTAAAATAATTTAATTGGCCTGCATGACCTTCTGCAGTATTTTGACTGATAATCTTGCTCTTTTTTTAACCTGTGTCAACAAATGCTTTCAATAATGCTGGCAAAAATGCAAGTGAACAAATACCCCATTTACTGAGGAATCAAGGTTTCACAAATGCAGGTCTTGTAGAAACGCCCCTCCCTTCTTAATCTGTTGGAAAATCAGATCACTTTCTTTCTTCAGAATAAGTTTACACTTTGTCTGCTATACGCAATATTATCAAGCAGACTATCACATATTCTTCATCGTGACATCTTGAACTGTGGCAATATACTTAATGATAAACAAAAAAATAGGTATTTTAAAAAGGGATATATTCCAGATATATTCCTCAAAACAGCCAGGGAATGAGTTTACACACTTAAGCATAATCCAGGTTACTTTTTATACATTTGTAAAACTTTTGAGCAAGTTTTGCATGTGTGTTTTATGCCTAAAGGTACCACCATTAAGTAAAATAAACCCATCTCATGAAGTAACTGGCCCCTGTGATCTTACCATGCATGCACAGAGCAACAGTATGTTGACTATAGGAATATCATTTCCTGGTACCAGATTTGCAATCCAGTACAAGATTTGCTAGTTTTCTAAAAAGATCTGTCAGATTGGATTGTTCTAGAAGCCAGCAAGCTGTTAGCTACCCTGCATAATATTCCTAAGAGCAGATAATTTGAACAAAAAAAAAATTAAAAAAAAATTAAGATGAACCATAAGTGCTTGGGAGGTAATTAGATAATTAGAAATACTATATATGACATGTTTGAATAACAGATATTTACAGCTAATCGACTTCTTCATAGATATTAGAACATTATTTCCTGAACCCTGAACTAGGAATTACTAAAACTATGAAATGAAAGCTCTTCTACAAGCAAATAGATGAGAAGAGATATTGGTCCCATTTTCCAGTCAATCACCAAAACTATATTTTACAAGGTAAAGGTTTCTTACTCTTTGAAGAACTGAGTGCAATCTCAGCTACTCCACTGCTGGTGATAGAAAATTAACTCTGTCCCAGCTGAAACCAGGACATGTGTCAGTCTAGTACAGATTATGTAAGCACAACTAAGAATCATTTTAAACCAGCAGAAAAATAAGTGGAAATAAAAGAAAAAATGATGTCTATTCTTCTGTTGTTACTTCATGTTAAGTAAACAGCTGAAAACCAGTTTGAGATTATCAGCCCTACACATAACATTTATTTTCATAAATGCCACTTACCAACTGCTCAATTCGTTCATAAACGAGAAACTGGCAGAAATCAACTTTAATGGGCTCCACGGTATATTTAATACTTCCATCTTGGAGGTTCTCCAAATCATTTAGATTATTTCTAAAGTGACTGTAAGCTTCACATGTAATATCCATATGTCTTAAAGTGAAGTTCAGCCTGGCAAGAGAATATTTAATTTAAAACGTCCCTCCTATACTGTCATCTTAAACAGGTGTGTAACTTTCCTCAGCTAATGAAAAAGTGGGTCTTCTCAGTGTAATTAACTCCCTTCAACAGCCAAAAAAAATATCCCCCCCCACTACTGAAAAGCAGAGAAGGCTTATGTGAGCATCAATACATAATAACCCTTGGATGAATATTTTCATTGATTTTCTGGCTTGGCTTTCTGGACAAACACTTAGCAAGAAATCATAGGAATAGCTATTGCTTACATATCTCCAGAGATTTAAGAAAAGGCTATTTGTATATTAGTTTATGAATGGATTCCAACACACGATTACTTACAAATATTAAATGATTCCTTGAAAGAAAACAAGGGAAATTGTTCTAAATGTACTCAAGCTGAGAAATATATACCCGTAATTGTAAGCCTCCTGATTCCACTTTATGACCTCAAAAATACATAGCAAATGTTGTCAGGCATTACAGAACACAGTCACTTAGCCACCTATTTATCCTTATTTGCACCCAGGTTCTTTCATGTGAGACAAAGGTAGGACAAAAGCCAAATTCTTGTGAAACTCAAATTCTGTACTGACAAAAATTAAGCCTGTACAAAAATAAATGCTTGTCCTGAGCATATACTGCATCTTATCAACTGACACAATGAAAATAAAAAGCCAACTTTCAATTTAAACTGAAGTTTCTTGAAATAAAGAAAGCACACAAAGTTTTTAGTTTTTTTAATTTTAAGTGCTTGGTAATACTTACCGTTTTTCTAATGCTAAGTAAACTGTGCAAGACTTTCTCAAGTTGTGTGTGATTCTATATAATGTTCTGAACAAGGCATCTGTCAGGTCATCATCATAGAACACTACAGAAAAAAAAGATTAAAAACATAAAATATGTGCATTTAAGTATATAATTTACTTAAGTCTCAGGTATGTAACATCAACAGGGCCTAGTTTGATTATTCTAATCAAACAAGTCACTATTTTAACTAAGTACCAAAGTATGAAGGATGTTTTTATTGGCAACAACTGATCCTCTAATAGTATTCACTATTGCTATTTATGTCAGGCTTTCTTTAAGCCTTTTCTCATATCAATGGGAATCACTTGTCAGACAACTCACAAAACTTTTAACAAGATTTCTCTCAGCCTGGACATAATCCTACTGCAAAGCTAAAGAAAATAGCATATCACTGCACATAGGGCTTTGTTTCTTACAAAAACCCAAACCAGGCCATAACTAATTTACCATTACAACCATATCTCCTTGGAAAGCAGTCTTGCAACTCCTTTCAACATCGCAACTAAAACCAAGTCTCCTTTATCTATATATCAAAACAACAATGGTTTTCTTATACAGATAAGCTAGTCTGTCATTTTTCAGTCCTTCACTTAAGCAAGAAAAGGACCAGAAAAAACCCCCCAAACTCACTGATATCCAAAGGCATAGATTCTATGAGACAGAGCAGCATCTGAAACTGTTTTTCACATTACGGAAAATCTGAGCCTAACCATCTATTTAGCATTATTTGCACAGAATTTAACTGACTCAAAACAATGGTAGGACAAAACAACTCTTCTGAAAGTCAAATTCATCACTTACTTGTGATTCAGCAATTTATTTGTCACAAACAATTACCACACCAAAGGAAAGAAAAAGCTAATAGCTTTCAATATCTATTCTCCCATTGTCAATTCAAAATGTAAATACAATTGTCCAGGAAAGAAAACTACAGGCAAGTACACTTAAGGCAGAGCTTTGACAAATTAGGCAAGGATCTGACCTATTAGATTTTAAAACAAATTAGGTATGCTTAAATTATTACTCAAAGCTCAAGTGTTTGACTGAAAAGCTTACTGTTTATATTTTCCTACCATCAGCTGCCATTATCACAGAACAGTGATCATGCAAATCAGCAATCTCATCTTCAGACCAGCTAAAAGGACCTTCAGGATCTGTAAGAAAGAATATGGTACATAATTAAATGTCTCAAATGATTGACAGCTGGAGAAAAGAAACTTCTTAATTCCTGGGGGCATCTGCTACTCCATAAATGGAGCACAGCACTCAAGGGAAACCAAAGGGAAACCATTCACTGAAATTCCCTGCAGTTCTCTGCATTCCCTGTGTTATGTCCAAACCTTCCAAGGCTCACTGGCAAACAAAAGTTCTTTCACTTTGGGATTTATAACCATTTACTACCCTGTAACAAGATTGCAGATTACTTTAAAGTAAGTACACCTTTAAACAAAACCCCAAATGTAATCGTATTGAACTGATGATACAACCACTAGAAAGAAAGTGTAAGGGTTCTGCATTACTATCACTACTTTAAATGTTACTCAAGTAACTTTTAGTTTGCTAAAAGTAGCAGAACACATTTTTTTTGACAAATATTTACAACAGAACATATTCGCCACTACATTTGGAACAAATATTTATACATCTTCAAATCATCACCTACCCTCTCCACCACCTTTCATAGTTTTGTCTTCATGCAGTTATAAGCCACACAATCCCATCACATCAAAATCTGAATTGCAGTAGCTCAAATCTGTGTCATTGTGCCTGATTCCACATAACTGACACACCTTGTTTGCACCTCTGGATTTTGACCACAGTAAAGGACAGTCACCACTTGCCTATTCTCAATCTACCAGTAAACCCTTCCTTACTCAGTCACATGGCAATGATGCACCCAAAGACAATTATGCACTTCCAACTATTTTTCCCAGAGGCCTGTGTGCTGGAGAATTCACTTCATAAACAGTGAAATGAGCTTTTCCTGATTGCTCTGAAGGAAAAAAAACTCCACAAACCCTAACAAAACACAAAACCCTATCTGAAAGGGCTCATTATAGCCACCTACCAGTGCAGAATTCATCTTTCAGCCAGTCCAGTTCTCTCACTTTAACTTCTCCTCCTGTGGGTGAAGAAAGACCACATCAGTCACAAATGGCCTTTCAGACAGTACCTGAGCAAAAGTAAAGAGTAAATCTGTACTGAAACAAGTGACAAAGATCTGAGGACATACGAAACAAGTGAAGTTAAACATTAAATCATTAAATTGTACAAAACCAGTTACGAGAACAGAATGAAAGGTCAGAAAGGCAATCTGTGTTCTCTTTGACATGTCTCACCCCCAAATACTTCTCCTTTCCAGAGTTCTACCTCTGTCACTTACACCCTGTTTCTGTGTCCCCTGGCACCTGCACATCTGTGATCCTCCCAAGGACCTCAGAGAAACTCACACAATGACTGTGCAGGAAACACAGCTGGTCTAAAATGATGACCAGAGAAAGGGTAAGTATTTTGCTCTTCTCAAAAGGAAGCTGTCCCATTATGGATCACAAAGAGATATCTTGCATCTTTCTTATTAAATGAGTCACTTTAAAATGAGACAAAAATGTAATTGTGCTTGTGGATATGGTGGGTAGTCAACAACTGTGCTGTTTAATCCCAAAGTAGTTCATATATAGGCAACTGCACAAACACTGACTATACAGCACTTACCTCCTGGCTCCATCAGGTGTTTGTTTAGTGCAATGTTTTGCTCACACATGGCCAGAAGATCTTCGCCAACATCTGAAAAAACATGGCAATGATATTCAAAATAAGAGTATTTGGTATGGGCTGTGCATGCCCTTGACCCCTCAGACTATAATACCTGAAGTTTCTCTCAAGTCCATGAGATTAAGGAAAATTCAGAGCAACCCTATCCCACTGATGATTGCTTCCCTAATATCTTTCTTCCTTCTGTATTTCAGTACTAAGCTCTGAGCCACTCTTGAAGAAAGAAGTCAGATCCCTATACTACCTATTTTAATCTGGGCACACTAACTTGAGTTGACAGAAACATATTTTGCTTTTAAATTCTTGTGCTTAAAAGTCATGTGCTTTCTCAATCCTTTGAGAAAGTTCTTGTTATTTTTCAGTAAACAACACAACTTGACGTACATTAATAAAAAGTTTTTAACCAAAACCAAACAGATAGTAGAAAAATACCAGGATGAAAGCACTGCTTTGTGAAGTGTCATAACAATACTTAACTGAAAATAACTGCCTTACCCGTGCAATAAACTCTCTTAGCTACTGTTCCCATAATAATACTTGTAATTCCAGTGCCACCTCCAAGCTCGAGCACTGAGCAACACCTGAATGTGTCCCGTTTAAACAGAATGTAATCAGCAAGGAGAAAGGCTGCACGCCAGACCTGTGGAAAAGAGCAGCAGTTAAAACTGAGTATACTGTGAAGCACCATCCATGAACAGCCAAGATATTCCAAGGCAGAACACGTACTTGTTTACCAACATCTTCTAAGGGGGTTGCCATAGTGTGTTCTGTGAAAATGGAAGTAGAGCAGAAATAATTATATCAAAATATTGTTCAGATCGAGTTCCATAGTGGCATGTTTGAAACTCAGGTCATGCTTTCCTTTCAAATACAGAATTAAACACTCTTCATTCTATATAATAATGCTAGATAATGCCAAACCCCCACTCTAACTAAAGAGCACTGAGTTTCCCACGGTACAACTGCCCAAATAACTTCCAGAGAAAAAAGGTAAATTTAAAAATATTTGCAAAATCACAGTATTATGTTTATTATCTTCTTTCACTTAACAACAGCTGTTCCATTTCTAAAGAAAACCTATTTTTGTTTTACAAACATATTTACCCATTTTTCCTTGACTGTAAGCCTATTATTTACCTATTTTAACAACATCACTGCAAGTGCATTCTTGCTCTTCATCTTCAGAAGCATCTTCTCTCCCTTTCATCAGAATTACAGGACACACTATATCCCTCAAAAGATCCTCTGCTTCCAAATCAGAGGAACTTCGAGGCCTTCTGACCACTTCCAAGTCTCCATCATCATCCAGCAGGGCTTTTACTCCTTCACTATTTAATTCTCTTTCTTTTTTTATACTGTCCCTGTCCTTGTCACACACTTCATCTCCACTTTTGTACTGGTGCTCTCTTCCTGTTGTAACTTCTCTCACATCTTTCTCAGATGCTGAATCTTCTGTGTTCCAAAGGAATTTGAAATATGACAGGAATACTGTAAGAATACAGTGTGGGGGGAGAAAATGAAACACCAGATAAGACACAATCTGTGCACAACTTTCACATACATTAAATTTTGGTATGTGTCTCACATATTAAAAAGCTAGAGGATAAAAAATTACACAGCTAACTTGAAATCTAGTTCTATTTGCTACAAAGAAGTATTTCTGTTATTAAGGTGTGTCAGTAGAAATAAATGAGGCACTTTCACAGTCTACTGGCTGACTCAGCATCTACACAGTCACCAAAGGCACTTTAATCTAATTTAGTAACACTTATTTTAACAATTGGCAGAAGGGATGTTATCTTACATGCTCCTAAAGTTCTTTTGTTCAGACAAGCTCAAAGCAGAATTAGTAAAAGTTAGAATTTGTTTGCTTTGGTTAAGGTCCCTAGCTTGTAAGAAACAAGCATGTTTTGGTAAAAAGCAAGTACATTTTTTTTTACCACTTTAAAAGTCTTTAGGAATTCAAGCAACTTCAAACCTTGAAATGGGCTCAGTATGAGAGAGCAGAAATAAGAGCACAGGAGACACTTGTCAATGCCAGACATGCTGACACTTCTGTAATTTTTTGAAGTCTTGAAACTGATTCTTTGAACAGATCATATGACTCAAGCTATTGTTGTCAATAACCAATTAATTAAAAATCTTTTGCAACAACCATCAGCATCGGTGCTGTTCCAGCATGAGAAGTTTTTAAAGTCATCTACTGTTTGTATGATGGCCAGATTAAACTGATTTGAATATTTAACTAATCATGAATTGTTAAATGAATTAAATGCTGTAGTTGTCCAAGTCCATCTTGATCCTCTGCATGTTCTATGGCATTCAAAAGGTGTAAGGTAAAACTGACATAAAGGAGAAGAGACTAAATCCCCATAAACCTCCCTAAATTCCAGCAAAATGGCAATGGTAGATTGTCCTTGCATTTGTTAAAGTAAAAGCTGTCACACTAGAATCCAATTTTTGTCTCTATAACTAGAGGAATTTCCCAGACAGAGCTCATTCAGAATAGGTAGCACACACTTATTTCATTCTGTTGAAAGGTTCTTTGCATCAAGCAAAATCACAGCAAACAAATGTCAAACAGCACGAAGAGACACCATGGTATTAATTACCTGTTTTTGACCTGATCAGGGTCAAAATTATTATTCACTTCTTTGTCAGGCTTTCTTTGACAGGCCTACTTTTATCACTTTTCACATTGTCATATACCAGAACAGCTGCAAAAATTATTCTTTTTATGTCACAACTGGGTTTGAAGAAACAATTAACACTTGTGTCACAGCAGGACTTTTCTACAGAACATTCTATCAGCAGCTTCAAGGTCAGTTTCCTTGACAACTTTATAGCAACCTACAAGCTGGCAATCAGCCAGGGGCATTTACCAACTCATTTCCACTACAGCCTTGATTCTTCAAATTCTGTGTCAGTCAAAGCCATTGCTATTCTGAAGAATTCTTGTTGACAATTTTTTAAAAACAAACAAACAAACCAACCCCAAACACAAAACACCAAACACAGCTGTCAGGCTCCTCTAGAATAGATGGCAAACCAACACAAAGATTTTATTAAAATTCATAAATTAATTACAGATAATTTTTACTCTAAGCTTAAATTACACTATTTCAAACCCCTGGGTTCTCATCTTTTGTTTGCATACAAGAAACATCCCAACTTTTTACCATGAATCCCAAAGCGCTACATTGACATTACAGTTCAATGGAAAAATAAATAAATAAAATTAAATCTGCAAGCAAGTTAATTTGGTTACTTCTTCTCAGAAAGTATTTAAAATTTAATTGTTAAGATAGGCTGTCTACAAATTCTACATTGTTTTCATTTCTGTAGTTAATGTCATTAGAAGAATCCAGCTAGCTCTCTTCCTAAAGACTGAGTAGGAAGTGATTCTGCTTCTAACTGGAATAATAGCTAATTATTAATATCAATCATTCAAAGGAGGATTCAGCCATCACAGAGATATAAATAAAGTTAAAATACAGCTCCATCAGTCCAAGCATACATTACCTGGCTGTCCAACTGCATTCAGTCGTACCATGAGATGTCTTTTGTTTGGGCAGTGCAAGTGAACGTCAGACAGCACAGTGTCACTTCTAAACGTGGGGTTATCCATCTCCTTCTCAGTTACATCTACCATGATGTGCTGGTGAGAGGAACATCTACAGTGCACAAACAGTCCCTATGCAGTGCTGTCACAAAATGATTTGATATTCGCCTGTTAACAGGCTTCCAGTACCAGTTTTGCTGAGCAAGGTAAGCTCACCACATTTCTTTGAAGACCTAGGGCAAGATGTGATTCTGCAGGCACCACCATGCTCCAGTGAGACAGCAAGTTGCTCATTAGCATATTCAATCTAAAACCAAACACAGGCAGCTTTTAGTGACACCCTGATACTATCTAAACATTGCTCCAGCTATATTTCAGAAGACAAAATCAGATTACACTGTCCAATAAAGTATCAATGCTCCAATGCTCTCTTTTACTGTGCTTCCAAGAATCACCAAATACATAAATGCTAGTAGTTCAGTGTCAGACATTGCATACTTTAGGAAGAGCTATTAATCTGTTTGTGTTAAAAACAACCTCTTCTGAAAGAACCAGATGTTACTATGAGTGCACAGACTTACAATGCTAAATAAGGGTCTTCAAAGGGAGTAAGGCCTTATGTGCACAGCTTCACTGTTTTAAGGGACCTTGCTGTTCATAGAAACTTCTGAATTTGCTCTGAAATATGTATTATCATAGGCTAATGCCCCCAATACTGTGAAAGAAGTACATGCCCTCTCTGGAGAAAATTCAGCTCCTTTCACACTCCCCACTAATTAGGCAGTTAATGTCTTCCCCAGAAAAAATAAACAACACCTGAAACAATCCTCATTATGTCAGGTCCAAGGCTGAGTTGTCTCTCTATCTTAAGCCATAAACAAGTGAATTACCTCTTATGAGCAGAAAAACAGAGGACATTGAGGACATTTTCTGAAATGGAATGTGAAACACTGATGAACTGTAGATCAGAAAACTAAATTTATGTCTTTAAAAACTGAGATGACAAGCTTAGATCACACACAAATCATCAAGCATTACATGAACTATTTAGTCAAGACACCTGGGTCTCACCAGCTATGAGCACCCCTAATACTCCTTAAAAGCCACTGATGTTTCCTATGTTGGCATTAATGCCCTCGAAGATTATGCTAAATTTTCTATTATCTGCTTATTCTTGAACAAGACCACAGGGTCAGGTTGGAAAGGACCAGAGGGTCTTGCTCAAGCTGGGTCACCGTAGAGGAATGCATCCAGACAGCTCTGGAATATCTCCAGTGAGGAGACTGCACACCCTCTCTGGTCTGTATTCCAGTGCTCGGTCACTGCATAGTAAAGCTCTTGTCCGTGTTCAGGCGGACCTTCTGTGCATCAGCTCCTGCCCGATGCCTCTCGCCCCACTGCTGGGCACCCCCGAGCAGAGCCGGGTCCATCCTCTGCCCCCTCCCTGCACATACTGACAGACATGGATGAGTCTCCTTTCAGTCTCCTCTTGAGTCTTGAGACTCTCCCTGAGTCTCCTCTTCTGAGCATGAGCCGGCCCCGCGCATAAAAGCGATTTTCCAGACCAGCTCAGCACCTCTCTGCTGGACAGTCACACACACCCACGCTCAAAGCGCTTCCACCTTTAGGGACATCTGCAATGTTCTACCAACTTCAGCAGCGCCTGCTCCCCCTCCCCACCTGCCCTTTGCCAGCAGGACCCTGCGCAGGAGCCACGGCAGCGCTGCCGAGGGGCACAGACCGCAGGGGACAGGCCGGGGCTCCCCTTCCTCCTGTCCNCGCGGGCCCGGCGTGGTTCGGGTTTATTTGGGAATTGGCTGCGTGTGATCCCGTTAGTGGAAGGGAAAGCCAGCCCAGGGTTTGAACCCACGTTTCTTAATCGCGTTCTTCTATTAATTGGTTTTATCATCTCCTGCGCTTTCTTGGTTCGTGTGTAATTCCATGCAAAACCTCCGAATGGCTTGAAAACAAAAGGGAAAATCCTCTGTGGAGGCAAATAGGCGTTTCTCCCTATCTAATTCTGGTACCACTGAAAGAGTAGCTGAAGCAACAGCAGTATCTGCTCAGTTGTTTTGAGGGTAGGAGGTTTAGATGCTTAATTCTGCATAGTTTTTAAGTCGGTATCATGAATCACGTGAAAGGTGTTGAGCAGAAACACCACAGCCAGAGTGCTTTGTGGAACTTTAATAATTGAAATTTGTCCAGCTCGCAGAGTTAGGCAGCAGCCGACCAGCAGATTTTAGTATCTACATTTTGGGCCTGAGTGTCTTAGGTAGTCACTACGGAAGGAAGAATTAAGAGCCAATGCTCGGAAAAAAACATGCAGTGTAATGCGTAGTCTGTATGTATTTCTAGATTTGGGCTTCTCATGATCTGCATCCTTCAACGGAGGTTAGGAATTATTAAAAGAATGAAGTAATCTTTGCCTGTTTTTACAGTTGAGAGTGTTGAGTGGCAATGAAATAGAAAACACAGCAAGCCATTCAGAACTCTCACTGGAGTTTCTGTAGGGAGTTCTATTGGATGAACATCTGTCAAAAATGCTTTGGAGATTTGTTTGCCTTTTATTTGGCTCCTGTGAAAGAGCAGAACATTATTTTACTTCCCATGGTGATACACTGCCACATAAATTATTACTGCAGCCTCTCTGCTGGCATGTTCCCCACTGCTATAAAGTGCTAACAATCTGCAGGAAAGGGAGTTTTTGTCAGAAAATCCTACCAGTTCATAGCAGGAGACACTTAGTGGTATGCAGACTAAGTATCACTAGAGGAGTAGCTAAAGGGTGTTTCATTGCAGTACACGGGATCTTTGAAACACGAAGGTACATTATGTGAGAAATGGAGCTGCCATAATTTCTTTTCTAAAAAATGCTGCTACCTAGTTCCACATAAGCATAATCATTTGGCAAAACAGATCTTGTGACTGCAGAAGGTCTTAAAGGAGCCAGTGTGGCTGCAGACATTATAATGTGGGTGATAATGATAGTTGTTTAGGGAGATGCAGTTTCTGCACTACACACAAGAGGGCTTTTGCAGCAAATTCCCGAGATCTCCCTCTTTTTTTAAGGATGAATCTCAGCTACGTTTCCTGTCTTTTTCACAGCTATGTGAGCTATCAGTGTGCTTAAAGAAAGCAACTCAAGACTATTCCTTAGTCACGTCACGCCAGGAATTAGAGGACTTAAAAAGAAATTACTCCTTCTCACATGGTTTTCCCCCATTCCTTTCACATCTCAAAGGATATTGCTAGAATAGTTCTTTACAGGAGGTCAGAGGATAAAACTGTAAAGACAATCCTGAAAAATATGTATCACAGGGAAAAATTTAATTCCTTAAGATTAGATAAGAGAACAGAGCTGATTCTAAGCATACAGGAATAACCAGATGAATTAATAGATCACCCCATCCTTGATCTTGTACTGTGCAGTAGTGTATCCCTGAAAGCTGATGTTATCTTTCCAGCATGTACTGTATTGTCTCTTTGCTTGTCTTCTTTTCTTTTATTATATGTCCACCAGAAAGAAGCACATACTGTGCTTTCAGTAGGTCAATAAAAACAAAAAATGTAAACCAAAAAACAAACTGAAGGCTTTTGGGAAGAAAAAATATTATCAGCCTTCATGATTTTAATCCTGCTGTACTGGGCCTGTTGAAAGGAGATATGCTGAACTAGTTTTCACTTCATCTTGTGTACTGGTGTGCTGGTATGCAAAGTACATGAGACAAGTTCCTTAAGCCATCAAGCAGCATAGAGAAATGTCAGGCAATTAACAGTGAATAAAAGGGCTGTTTGTCTACATGATAAATCAGTGAAGAATCTTGCTCTGCTCTCCAACCATGTATGGGACCCAAGGGTTGGTCACCAGATTGAAAATTCTTAAATAACTGCTTGAGGTTGAAAAGTGCATGAGGGAAATAAGTGAAAAATAATTCGAAAGGACAACTACAGCTGTCAGCTTTTTTGTCTTCACATTTCCTGAATATCCATTTCTCCTTCCCGGGGGAAGTTAAGAATCATACTGCCTTGCCAACAAGAAAACTGAATTAAAAAGCACTAACATTAGCATCAGAGATATAAAATCGACAGTGATTTCTTTTTCATTAACTATTTTGTGGTTGTTTATCAGATATATTCATAGTCTTTCACTATAGCATTTATCTCCATGGGCTTATTCAAAACAATAATTTGCATGTCTTTGACATCACCCCATCATGACTTCTCATGTCTAACACAAGCTAAATTGCACAAAAACTTTTCATATATAACATATCAGGTGATTCTCAGAACAGTGTCAACCCAGTGACTATAATTGCCAAGACCAAAAATATCAGAATCACAGCATGGGTCAGGTCGGATGGGACCACAGTGGGTCACTGGTGCAACCTCCCTGCTCAAGTAGGATCATCTGTGAGCAGATGGCACAGGGTTTTGTCCAGATGCTTCTGTAATATCTCCAGTGAGGAAGACTCCACAGCCTCTCTGGGTAATCTGTTCTAGTGCTCGGTCACTGTACAGCTGTGACTGAACCCTGAAGGTCACCACTAATGACAGGCCTCCAACTAGACCCTCTGTGATCTGCCATTCAGCCAGTCCTCAATCCACCTCATTGTCCACTCATCCAGCCCACACTGCCTGAGTTTGCCTATGAGGATGTTGTGGAGACAGTGTTGAAAGCCTTGCTAAAGTAAAGGTAGACCACTGCTCTCCTCTCATTCATCCAGGAATCTCCATCCATATCTCTCTTTACTCGGGGGAAAAGGAGAAAAATTAAGGTAAATAAAAAGCCTTCCTTCACTCTGAAGTACATCAAACACACAAAATACAAAATACTCTGGTTCTTCAGTAGCAATCAAAAATCATAAATTGTCTTTTAAATCAATATCTCTAGGTTACAGTGAAGAAGTTCAGAAAAGTATTTTATATTTACATGATGCATACCAAATGCTCTTTTAAAATTATAGCAAACACTTTAAAATTGATCAATGCTCCAGAAAGTAAGTTCCATCCATCCATTCTGTTCAGCACTTGCTTTGTAAGCATGTCAGTCTAACAAGTCAGTGAATCAGCCTCAAGACTCATAGTGAAAAAGAGGAAGGTAAAGACTTGACTTTACCTCACATATTAGACAGCCTTACTGAGATTTAATTGCTTGTTTTAAGTGATGAATTGGGCTGATATCATCCATTGACCGAGTACCAAGAAATCAATGCTAGAGATAAACTTTGCCTGTTCAATACAGAGTAATAATCAGATAGTGCAGCAGTTGATTACAGGCTGTTCACATCATCATCAGGGGTCATATAATCTCAACCTAAGAGTCTCATAAGACCTGCTCCTCACTGCCATCCTGTACCTCTCACCTCCCTCTCATTGCATCTCCTCTGTATTTGCTTGCACATACCATGGCAGATTTACTCTTTTTATCTGCCTGTGCTAGCAAAAAACCCACTACTAGTCCTGTTGCTGAATACATTCCACAACCTTCTGTATGGTAGTAATCTTTTAATAGTTTAAAAGAACAGTAAATTTCAAAATCCCATTAGCTTTACTGGAAGTCTGAATGGTAAACTGTGTTTCTATTTAATTCTTCAGTCAATGAAAAAAGAAATGGAGAAAAAATGTGATATTTTCTGGAAAAGGATTGTGAATAACATCAGGTATGTTGCTAGTACTTGTTCGTGTGGCAGTGATTAATTAGTCTTTGGTACACATTTATACTGACTGGCTTTTACATTCCTGCAGTCGTATGCGTAAACAATGTGAGAATCCCTCCTCAGTTTACATATAATTTACTTTCAGTAGCCCGATCACCTCTTCACAAATATAAACAGGGCAGGGGAAATGAAATAAAAGAAACATTGGAAAAAATTGAAGAATTTATCTTTTAAGAAAAGTCTGTCCAAAAAAGAAATGTTTTGAGTAATGTCTTAAGAAGTATGTATGTGCTTACCAAACTTACATGATAGTCCTAGCAGTTTGAAAATACAACCACTGGACCTATGAGAGGAATTGCACTTTTAATTATAGACAGAAGTTTAGTCCCAGAGAGAGGGTGGATGTTTTGCTGATAGCAAGTGTGTTTGTAATAGGATTACATTGCATGCTGTTTCCTACTCTGAGTGCTGATATTCAGTAAACTATTTAGAATGATTGACCACAAACCTAACCCCATTCTCTGGCTTTCACTCACTTCTTTCCAGTATGAACCCAATTAGATACTACTTCCACTTTATCCAGGAAGAGTCCTGGAAAGCCATGCTGGTGTTTTCCTGACCTCTGAATCCTTCAGCAACCATGTAACCCTGCAAGCAGAAAGGAGAGGGTAAAAGTTATTTACACAAGCTCTGCTGTGCTCAGGCTGGCAGAGACTGATAATTTTGCTGCATCTCACTCTGTGGACCAATAATTGACCACAACTTTGGGAGCATTTTCTGAATTATCTCTGTTATTCTGAGATTGATGTTGGCAGATGTAACCAACACCTAGTCTATTTATGCAAAGTGAAGTCTAGATTAAAATTTTGAATCTTTTTTGCTAAAAATCTCACTTTAACTTTCAGAGACCTCAATAAATTGAAAATTGAATCTCTGGAGAAGCTCATTTGTACTACTGGCTTTTTCCTTTAATTATAAACCTTTTCTAATGAATACATGAAGATGTTTTGTTAACTCTACATTTTTAGTTTTCTGACTTTGCAGAAACTTTTTGTTCCTTAGCATGACAATGAATGCCTAAATAGATTATACTGATGTGCAAATGAAGCCTCCATGTAGAGTTGATTTATTCTTGACATAAACTTCTGTCATCACAGTCTGGTCACAAAAAGATCTGGGGTTAGCAGGCTCTAAGTTTACTGTAAAATTTACAGTAAAGTTCATCTAGATAGAGCCTATGAGCACCTCCACACATCTTGATGGCTAATACAAATTATTTAATAATATTTCTAAAGAAAAACATATGTCCAAACTTTGTGGGCCCCAAATTAGAACAAAAACTCCCCAGGACAGAGAAACTTACTGGTAAGCATTTTGTACAACACTTGATTAACAGCTTGTACCCAACCGGGTTAATTGTTCCTGCAGTTTTACACCCTTTTCTTTCCCTTGATTTTAACTGGATGATGACAGTGGTTGATCATTTCAGGGGAGTGATGATTTAAGTGTATGAATGCCTCTGGTTCAGATTTATGTGAACTGATAAAACAGCTGCTTAGTGGTGTATGTGGGGCTAAGTAAAACTTCAAAGTAACTCTGAAAACATTATTGGAAAAAACAGACAAGCTTAGAGTCACAGTTAAGACTCATGCCCCAGGGCTTCTTCATTTTCTTACTGCATTAATTAGTCTGAAAAAACCATTTCACTTTGCTTCATTAACTTTGTATCACCCAAACATGACAATTACAAGGAGGTAACAGCTGCTTAGTTTGTAAAACTACACAGGCACTTTCATGTATTACAAGTGATGTGAGAAAGAAATGGCAAAAGCTCAGAATAATGGAATAGCTTCCTAACAGTGTGTTCCTGAATTGAAAGATTATTATATTCCCAGCAATATACACCTTTCAAGCAAAATGTGGTCTGTAGTGCTGATGATTACTGTGTTTCAATAAACACTCTCTCTCAAGGAATATTTTACTTTTAAGTGATCCTACTGCTGAAACCCTACTGGTTCATGATAGCTTGTTGCTATGGATGGGTAATGATGTCACACATTCTGCCGAGTGTCCATGCCAGAAAATAGATGAGAATGACTTTTTTAATTACTGGGAGTTACTTAGCAATTCCCTGGAAGGCCTGAAGTGAATTACAAGGAAGAAAACAAGATGCTCCATTGACCCTGCTGTACTGTATCTTTATGCCAGTGAAGTGATGCAGTAAAACTCCAGAGTAAATGCTCTGCAGATTTAAAAACAAGGTTCTGTTACTGCAATTAACCTTGGTATCCAACAGATTTCAGTGGGCTGAAGATGAGCAGGAGGCTGGGTGAACTGTGGTTTAGGAGCTTACACATGAACACCTGTGCCCTAGGAAACTACGTAACTATAGTTTCTGGTAGAGAATGTACTGCTTGTGTCCTTCCCTCTGTCAGTCAGACTGACAGGAAAATGATCCCGAGAAGGGTATCACTTCATCAGGTAGCAATTGCCGCACTACTGCCTTCTCTCACACCACCTTTCAAATTAGGTTAGATCTGTCCTTTTGAGGTTGGATGCTCCCCAGCCCTCGGCCTCTGTTCCCTCTTCCCCTCAAGGACCGTGGTGTTTGGAATAAGCTTTCGTCCTTCTGAGGTGAGCCCATTCCAAAGCTGCCTAAGAGATCAGGATCCCCATCCCCGTGTGTTCTAGCAGGTGTCCCTTTCTGGGGAGGCAGAACGCATCAGCCCACGCCCGAGCGCGCAGGGCTCAGCGCCCGGCCCCGCACACTCGTGCACTCGTGGCCAGCGGGGCGGGACAGCGAGCCGGGGCCGGGGGCA
>WEIV01031080.1:62094-81568 GCA_013390005.1 Calyptomena viridis
AAATGGAGAAACTTCCAGCAGCTTCTCAAAGAAGCCTCCCCCATAGGCCCCCCCACTACCAAAAAACCCCCTGGCCACTAAAACCCACTACAAGGTGTCTTTGAGGTACATTCACATAGGATTAATCTCATTCCATCTAGCTGTACACACCTATTTCTTCACTGTTTGATTGGCACCCTGAATTTCATGAGGTCAGGTAACATAAAATGTGTTTCTTGCTGATTATTCCTAGAAGGATTTTAAAGGACTGTCTCCTAATGTAGGCACTTAATAACAGATTGGTCGCGTCCCTCATTCTTCAGAGTTTGAATGCACTTTCTGGCATGTCTTAACTAGACACAAGTGCCAAAAAGATGGGGGTCTATCTTCACATTCCCTTCCTCCACATTTCCAGTCTCTCTCCTATTCATCCTCAGCAGATTTCTTTCAGGCTTATTATGTACTTCAAATAGAGCTCCTGGCAGATTAAAATAATTGGGTGTACAGGTAAAATCCTGTGGTAGGAGCAGTATTACTCAGACAACCAACCTAGGCCTTGTTCAGCCTGGGAGTATGACATATTTTCACATCACAGGAGTACTCTTGAGCCATTCCCGTAATGGATTAGACACAAACATGCCTTCTGCTCTACATTAGCCTTCTGTTTTATTTTCTTACCACTCCCTCCAGCTGAACATACAGTGTATAACATCTCTCTCCCTCAAACCCACAATGTATAAAACATTTCCTACTATAGATTACATCATGACATGGTTATGTATTTGTTTAAAACATCAGTCCCTGTCTAAAGAAAAATATCATCCTGCCTACCACTAGCTTTTCTGAAATTTCTGCAATAATAAAATTCTTTTTTACTGGAGATGTACACTTTCCTCTGTTCCATACAGGATTAAGATGAAAATGTCACTTTTCACAATTCAGACAGTTATTAGGGTCTCTTGCTGACCATTAGGATTAAAGATAATCCTATGAAAATCATCCTTAGAACTGAAATCTGCCAGCAGGGACACCCCAGATATTTTGCCTTGCCATGTGTTCTCCTTTGCCAGCTATGGGAGACAAGCAGAAAGAGCAGCAGCTTTTTTTCATGATGAGCTGAATCCATCTCTCACTAAATGGCAAAATAAAGATGTCACTCTGACTTCAAAGGAAGCTGCATCAGGAGTTCTGAGCAGCTTTGGCATTTTCTAGTAGAAGAAACATAATATTCAAAATCACATCTAAGTGCTGAGGATCACATACAGAGAGAGGGAAGTTGCTGTGTAGAAGGAATGGTTGAAAGATTTTTCCCCAAGAGTTCCAGCTTTGTAAAAGAAAAAAGAAAGAAACCCAAAATGAAAACAAAAACAAGAAACCCAAACAAAAAAACCCCAACAAGTTACATGGGCAAAGGTTACTCTTAGGTATTTTTGTAATATGAATATTTTTCATTTACCAAAGTATTTATTTTTAATAATTAGTAAAGACCAGTATAGGTTTATAGCTAAAGACAGCACCAGTGTGATCCCTGCAAAATGAACAGTGTTGTAAATATTTCTAATCAAAACCAGACAGTTTCTCTTGAATCTTGGCTTTGCACCTGAGCTGGTGTGGGGTCCCATCTGCTCTGCAGAGCTGGGGATGGTGTTATGGAAAATAATGTGAGAGGAGCCGCTGTTCTTTCTTACTGTCTGTGTCACACAAACCCCATCTGCATTAGGCACATACAAGGTACGACTGAGCCTCTGACAATTCTGGTTTTTCCTTAGAGACATGAATATCATGGGCAGTGATTGATTTCTTTCTACAGGTCCATTTTTAGTGCTCTGCTCTATTCCTGAGCCATCTAGAGATGAGCAGCTAATGGATGTGGTTTTCACTTATATGTGGCTGGAAGGAAATGTTTTTCCTGATATAAAATCAAGACTGGAGTGTGCAGCTGCCCATGGCACAACTGCTTAAAGTATTTTCCCCAGAGTATTTTTATTTTTTCTTTTTTAAGCATCAGTGTAACTGGAACCGTGAGGCTGCAGACAAGTTAGTGGTTCCTGCAGGGAAACAATCTTTGCAGCAGAGGCAGTTACTGATACCTCAGGTGTTTTAATGTAACAGCTGCCTTGGTTTCTTCCTCAACAAAATTAGTTTAATAGTACAGATAAACTTGTCTGAATTTCTTTACAGCATGTGAACCTTGTAGCAGTCACTAACCAGCTGCTTTCACACCGTACCCTGCTCTTCATGGCCCTGCCTCATTTTTACTGAGTTTATTTTATTTTTACACTTTGTAATGTTAGAAATAATCCCCTGTTCTTTGTTTCTCATGACATTTTTCCTGAGGGATTTACAGTTCTTCACAAATTTTCTTTTGGTTTGAAGTTATCAAAAGGAAACAGCTATGGCTGGAATATCTGGCAAGAGCCAGTTCAGAGGCCAAGTGAAATAAGACCTAAATTATGTACATAGAAATTCTAATTTAATTGATCTGGTAGGTGTGTATCTAAACAGATCTGCTTTGTTTCTGAGCAACAGTGTACTGTTCCTTTAGAGAGGTCCCAGTGAACATCTGCTTGGGTATTTAGAGTCAATATTACAGTAAATATATACAGAAATCTGAGATAACTTAAGCATCACTGCAGCTGAGGCCCAACAAGTGACAACTTCTGATGAATGTTCTCGTTTTCAAATTCATTGGTACCATAGCAATAGGATTTGAACCACAGTGCATCACTTACATTCATCTTTCTACCCATTCCTTTTTGTAAGTCTCAGCTGTTCCAAGTCTAACACCATTTTATTTCTACTATCTGCAATTTGTCTTCCAGTTTAGATCAGAGACTTTTTGAGAAAAGCACCAGCCAAAACATGTAACACACAGACCAGAGCTTGGCCAATTATCCTGGAGTTCCCTAACCCTGTGAGCAATCCTCCACCATCATCTTTTCTCTGTTGAACAGGAAGGAATCCAGGCCATCATGTCCCTGGGGTCCAAGTCCAGAAGTCTCACATTTAGCCACAGACAGCAGTTCTTTCCAGTTGTTCACTATTTTTCTAGTTGTTACCTTTTTATTTCCTTGCAAACAGGTCAGTCTCTCTCCATGCATTGTTTCTTTCTGCCTTTGCCAACCAAGTCTTTCCAGAGCAGCCTCATTGTTTTTAGCAGCTGCCAGCATTTTGGCTCAGCTAGAGGCTTTTGTCTTTCTGACTGGCTGTTAGGAACTGTTGGATAAGACAAACAGGGCCTTAATTAAGCTCTTCTGAGCTGCTGCCATTTGGAGTATATCTGGTCAGGTGACTATGACAGTTTTCTAGAGCCTGTTTGCTATTATAGGCTGTGCAAACAAGTCCAGAGTTGGTTTGAAGAAATTAAGCTCCAGCATGTTAACAGGAGATGATTAGCAGAACTGCTAAGCTTGCAGTTGGTTCCTTCTGACACTGTTCAATTTTTCTAGTTCGTTCCACAGATTTCTCTTGCAAACAACTCATCAGCTGTGTTGGGTGGTAATTTAGAAATGCCTGCCAAATCCTCAGATCTGGACACACACTGCAGATGTCGTTCTTACAGATATTTGGTCAGAGCTCTACTAAAACAGCTTTGGCTAGCTAATGTAAAACTTCATTAACTCAGATCAAGTAATTTAGTTCTTTTTTCTTTTCCTACAAAAACCAGGAGTGTTTTTTAAATATTTATGAGTTTGTTTCAGTATTTTCAAGATTAAACTATTGGATCTTTGTGTTGGACTGAAAGGGAAGTCAAGCCTTGAGAAATAGATATTGGAAACTGAATTCTGTTTTAGAGGAAAGTGCACATACCTCTTCTTGTACAAAATGTTTAGTTTTTGTTGGTTTTTTTTTCCCCAATACTAGATTAATTTCATGAATATGAAGACAGTTATATGTGTGATATATAATGCATAAATGTGTATTTCAACAGAAACTAAAAAAACTCACTAAAATGACTGCAAAATTGATGTTTTAACTTCTTTCACAGATGATTATTGAAGACAGAAACACAGTAAAGATATTTTAAGTCATGTTCTTCTATAAACTAATTCTGTTCCTCTAATCAAGGA
The DNA here is from genome assembly GCA_013390005.1 of Calyptomena viridis. Taxonomy (NCBI): domain Eukaryota; kingdom Metazoa; phylum Chordata; class Aves; order Passeriformes; family Eurylaimidae; genus Calyptomena; species Calyptomena viridis. Next base: position 66,144 of record WEIV01031080.1, read on the forward strand.
ATATAATGGCATAATATCATATGCCAGATGGCATGAATTCAGATTCCTGAGTGGTTTCCATGGCAGCATTTTAGAATAAGTTTCCCAGGCAGTTGCAGATTTCATAGGACAAATGGCTATTAGATATTGAACTAGAACACTGGAGATGATAAAAGTTCTGTTTAACCAAATACAATCAATTAAATACTTGATTTTTAAAAAGCTGCAGGTTATTAATGAGAAATGTAACGCCAGGTGTGTATAGGAAAAGTAAGGCTCTGTTACAGTGGGGTTGGTGGGTTTCAGCTGAGATATCCCTAAAACTTACATTTTCACTGAAGAAGGCATAAGAATCAGAGTTATTCTGATGTTGCATGCAACTGCCACAGATCATTAATGTGATCTGTGGTGCTCCCCAGGATGCTCTGGTATGGATTTGTTTTCCCTTTCCTTCACAAGGTTCCATTCAGAGCCTTATCTTCCTCACTCACACGTGGCTCAGGTTGAAGTAGCTGCAGTAGCTGAAATCACATAATGACAAGGAAAGTAAAAGAAATAGCAATTGTTGATGCTACTGTCCTGAGGTGTAGTTTATTAGCAGTAACTTTGACTAGTGAGGGACAGCTGGAAAATCACAAGGCATTGAGCCATTGTTGAGCTTGTTAATTTTTTTCCCCGCCCAGCAAAGCCAGGTCTGAGGACAGAGTTACATTTGTACTTTTAAAATGTTATTTGCATCAGTTTTTATCCCCTTTTACATGCAAGACCAAATCTAAGAGGACACAAAGATGTCAGAATGGTGGGGAATCAAAATCAGGCCCGATAAGCCTCAGCAAGCACAAATGTGGCTGAAGATCAGCCTGTTCCAGCCTCTCTGGAATATGAGAACTGAATTAGATGCCAAATCTCTATCCTGTCACATCATGTTGCATCACATCCCCAACAACCACTTCTAACTATATAAAAGTCCTGAACTAAGTTCCATGGCTATTTCTCATCTTGTATTCAGCTAAGATTTGCACTTTTGACATACTGGTTTATACCCAGTAAACTGAAGGTTGGTTTGACTGTTAGCATCTGAGAATTGCTATAGTTTTGTGTTTCTTAGCCAGCAACAGCAGCCGTGGCCAGTTTTCCTGATGGAAAGCTCAGGAAGTGTCTTCAGCTTTAGAATCAAAGAGAGAAAGTGCTCTCTTCAGTGTAGAATGCTGAATTCATGATTTCTGAGCATCAGCCTCTCCTGATGTGGACATATGTGAGATTGAATAGGAACATATAATACAAGTGAAAGTAAAGAGAAATGGAAGAACAACAGGGTCACATCCTGAAACTTTGTCATTTGCCATATTTTCCCTTGTGATCATGTTCTGTGCTACACAAAACAAATAATTATGTTTTGAAACGACATTCTACTCAAGTAAAGACATTAACAGTGTCTGCCTTGATTCCATGCAGACCCTTCCTAGCCTTCCAAGCCTCTAGAACAGAGACACAAAATTGTGTCTTATCTTTATAAAGCTATTGAAGAGGAGAGGCTGGATCCTTAGCCTGTGGCAGATTGAGTACTTCCAATTCAATGGGCAGTTCCAATGACTTAAAAAAATTGATCATTTGATCACACACAAACTATGATCTCTTAACTGATTCCTTTTCCTTTGGAACCAGCTAATGGTGTATTGTTGTTCCTCTGTGAAATTAAACGAGACACTGAAGCCTAGACCTTTCCAGAATATGGATTTTAAATTTTCTTTTCTCAGTAACTCTGCAGTTTACTTTGGTATGAAATAAATTGATACTGGAATTGCTTTTTTTGGCTATTATTCTAGAAAAAGTTGGGTTGAATGTTGTGGGTAGATTGCATGAGAGGGAACAATGACACAAAGATGGCTTATAATTGAAAAACAGTGTGATATGAAAAAATACATAGCAACCCTCTGTTTACACAGCTATTAAAATGTTATAGGGATCAAGAAAGACTAATGTAAAACATTTAGCATGGGAGGAAGCGAGCAGGATAGGTTAATGTACTTAGTGAAGCTGCTGTAGAAAACAATGACAGACAGAATCAGAGCTGGATGGGAAAATTTACCTCTAGTTGATGGTCAGCTGCAACAAAGGAAAAGGTCAACAATTTGCTCAATCTGTTCATCAGAGGACATGTGACAGAAGAGAAAGAATTTAATAAAAGCATGATTGGATCTCACCACACAAACAGAACAGTGCCACTCGCTGTGACCTGTGTGATTCAGATAACCAGGGCTTCTTTTTATTAAGGTTGTCAGTGCTACGTGGTATGCAATGCATGTTATGCAGCTAATAGCTGAGAACAGTTTAATTGCTTAAATATATCTATGCAGACATATCCTGTATATTTGTGGTTTCTGTTTGAAACATGTGCTGTGATCCTATGCTGTGATCCTTGTTCTCTATGTGACCTTTTCCTCCATACCATATATTTGTCCTGCCAACTTAAACTGAAAACCCAAGAGGTTGTCCAATTTCTTGTTCATGCAGCACAGAATAAGGCTTTGATCCTGAGCATGTGATCTGCACTTGATAATTATCAGTACATCCATTGATACAAAAATAAAATATTAAAATATTAACATTCTTCATTTTTCTTCAGATATGCATGGGACATTTGTCATCCTGATGCCCCTCAGCCTGATATTGATGATTTTTGGAGGAATGACTGGATTCATCAGTATACTTGCCAGGGCCTACCTACTGCTTCTAATGACGGGACTGCTTTTTCTTTTTGGAGGTACTATATCAAACCCCTGACTTCACTGTTTTAAAAAAATATGAGATTATATCTGGGAAATATCTCTTTGCTTTCCAGGGAATAAAAATTAAGCAGGAATTTGCTTTCAGAATAATACTGGTGTTTATTCACTTTGTGTCTGCTCAACTTCTAAATTCTGGAAAAGAGCTACTTAGAGTCAGGAAAGGCAAGTAATCACACACAGCCAAACGTCCTTGTGCAGTGAGTCACACTTTGAACACTGTTTGCTGTGCCCATTAACACAAAAGATTTAATACCTTTCTCAGCACAGACTCCAAATTCTTTACAGACAGGGTAATGAAGCAATGGAAAAGTGACGTTGGAACTACTAAAGCATAGAGTTTGATAACCTTGCACAGATCTTACAGCTATTAAGAAAACTGGCATTTTTTTCACAGGTATTTGTACTTGTCCTAGATGTGCGAGCTTGCTAGGCACTCCTGGATTAGCTTCACCACTAGTTTTGAATTAGAGTGATGTTCCCAAACTGTGGGTCACAGAAAGAAAACCCAAAAACTTATTTTATTTGTAGTACAACATTTCAATTTGAAGCTAGTAAAATTCTTTTACACTTAAATTTCTTTTTTTTCCTGTAACCAAAATCTCTGTGTTTTAGAAAGACATTTATGAATTAAAACTAAACCCATTCTGTCAAAGTAGGGAAACTGGTTTTAAATCCATCCGTGTTTTCTATTTCAAACAGATTTTCAGTACTGTTTCACAATGTAACTTGAAACAGAAATTTTCCACAACAGAAAAGGGGATCCTCAGTGTTGGCCCTCATGAACTGATCATACAGTCCTGTTTTACTAAACTTTTTTCTGAAATGCTCTTACACAGACCAACCATTTCCCATTATGCTTTTCATCTAAAAAGAGGACCAAGTTCTGTTTCCTTAGGACATCAGAAATCTGTATTCACTAAAAGGCTTAGGCTAGTTGAAAACTACTTCATATAGTAAGTGAAAGATGAAAAGCTGTGAAGTGCAAAGCATGATTATCTCGTTGAGAAGTGGAGTACTGGGCCTTTCCTTGCAAAGAGGGAAGGAAACACAGAGGCAGTATCAGTGTTTGAGTGTGTTCTGAGCATGCAACTAGTGCAGTTTCCCAGGAGAACATGAACAGACTGCAGGGTGACCTTTGGTGTGAGACCAGACCCTCCTCCTGCTGAGGCTTAATACACATAATGAGCACACAGAGTTTTGTAGGGCATTCCAGTTCATGAATTTTGGTATTAATTAGATAGTTCTGTCTCAGCAGAGAGAAATATTTTATGATACAACTCTAGAAACCTGATTTTTTTTGGAAAATATCAGAACTGATGTGTTCCACATGTCGGGACATCCTGCATGTTTCCCCATTTTCTTTTAAACCCAGGCATATTTAAGGGGGAATCACAGAACTCAGTGCACCTTGTTGAAAATAGCGGCAAAACAGTAATTTCTGTTTCTGCTGAAAATTTCCCTCCTTGCAGAGGATTAGAATAAGGAATAGGTGTCATAGCATGGTTAAAAGCAGGAATATGATACCAGTTTGGACTGTTGGATAACCCAATACTCTTCTATCTTGGTTTGCCTCTACTCAAACTTATGTTTCTGGCAAAAAGACAATCTCATGTAGACTTACTGTAATTTAATAGAAAGCCATATCAAAATTTTCCTTCCTCAGAATCAGACACTGTCTTGTCCTGCAAGTGTTCCAGTATCCACTTTCCCTGGGCTACAGACCTTTATTGCAGGGCCTTTCTATCACATCTGTCCTGCTACTGATCCAGTAAGTTATGACTTTAGTTAATATATGTCCTTTGAGTGACATAGATGCCAGGTTCAGGATGTAGCATGTACTTGTCCTAGATGTGCCATTCCCTACATTTACTACCTTCTGTACAGTCCTTTCATTCTGAAAACATCTGGCTCCTTGTTTGAGTGCCTTTATTAATCTATTTTTAGTCTGCTTCAAGGATGTCTTTGACTCAGTTATTTGGAAGTGATGAATAGTCATGACTCCACAACACTTGGTGGGAGGTGACAGTAAAGACCAACACATTTACATTAAACACTCAAAACCTATGATACTCAAAATTAGAAAACAGCCTAAATTCAGGTCAGTGACCTGAAATGCAAGAATCTGTGTCTCCGTGGGCTTCTTGCATAAACGTAGACAACTGCACATTGTGCTCAGAAATGAGGAATCAGGATGCATTATAATACAGTACTGAAAACAGAGATCTAGATGCAAAATATCTGTAAAATATTCGACTGGATTCTTATTGTGGGCGGCTTGCTGTCAGACATTTTGATTCAGTATTTAACAGTGGGAACACATTATACTCAATGGACAGAAATAACCCTGCTTGTACCTCCCTCTCACCCTTCCCCAAGAAACCAACCTCAACTAGATTTCAAAAATAAACTGGGAAGCTGTCCTGGGTAGGATAGGGAGGAGTGGCAAAGAAGCCCTGAGCCATATCCAATTGATTGTTTTTAATTTCTGCAGTGGTTACTAACTAGCTGAGTGTATTTCTTTTCCTCAGCTCTCATCACACTTACTGGGATCAGTGTCTATATTGCATACTCAACTGCTGCCTTTGAAGAAGCTGTCTGCCTGCTGAGGAGCAAGGACCTCCTGGTAGAGATCGATATCAGGTTTGGCTGGTCCCTGGCACTAGTCTGGATCTCCTTTGTTGCAGAAGTGCTCACTGGGGCTGTGTTCCTCCTGGCAGCAAGAGTTGTGGGTCTGAAACGGCAACGTGAACAGACATTATGAACAACAGGTATCTTTGCAACAACAGAACCCTACAGAGCCTAGTAATTTGGATTGCTTGGTCCACCTGGTCACTAAGGGTATATAAAAGTGGTAAGGCTGAGTATCTTGTCAGCTGCTGTAAACCTTTTTCCTCACAGTTGGCTATAAAACACAAAGATTCTGATAAATCAGTAAAGCGTTTCAAGTGTTGTCAATAAGGCAACCCTTGTGACTTTAGAAGAAAGTATATTGCAGTGTTAGTGTTTTCAGAATAATTTCAGCTGACAGCTCATAAAACATCTCCATTCACTGCTTAGAACAAGGCAGATTTCTTGCTTTCTTTCATCTTCTCCGCTGCCTCAGCAGAGTGTTTCAGAGTATCTTGCAGGCCAGCTCTTGGTTTCTCCCTGAGACTCCTAAGAAGGACATGGACCAGCTGGAGTGAGTTCAGAGGAGGCCACAAAGATGCTCCGATTGCTGGAGCCCTTCTGCTGCGGACAGACTGAGAGAGCTGGAGTTGTTCAGCCTGGAGAAGAGAAGGCTCCAGGGAGACCTTGGAGCCCCTTCCAGTGCCTAAAGTGGGATACAAGAGAGCTGGAAAGGGACTTTGGACAAGGGCCTGGTGGTTGGAACTAGATGATATTTAAAGTTCCTTCCAACCCTTCTGTAATCCAGCAGATGGTAGTGACGATGACATTCTCAAATGCAGTGCAGTGGTGATTGTACTGCAAGAGAAAGATACAGCTGCTTTCCCAGATGTTTTAACTAACTACTGTAGCCAGCCCCAATCTATTTTAGATGCTCAGGCTACATACTTACTTCTTGCAGCCTATTACTTGTTGCTTTTTCAGTTCTCTAATGCAGAAGATGTATGTTATGCACTTTCCAGTTTTTACTTTGCAGTTTTGATGATGCTTCCTTTTCCTGAAGTTTGTGCACATGCTTTGTGCTAGAATACATTTCTATTGTGCTGAAAGCTGCTGAATAAACTGAACACACAGGACACATGAATTTTATCTTAGGTGCCAAGCAATCTAGTTTTTCCTCTGGGTAGTAGCATTTAAGAGAATTGAAGTTACTGAAGAAATTTCCCCTGACTGCTGTGGCTTTGAATAAAGACTTGAATGTGCTAAGAGCTTCACTACATTTCTGTTAGATCATGTATTTCTGGAGGACCTCAGCACACTGTGGTTCAGGACTGTGACTCAGGAGCTGTGTCAGGCACACTCTCATTGGGCCTTGTACATTCTACAGTAGTGCAAAGGGCATCATTCACCTACCTCTCTTAAATATCAGGACAATTTTATCAGTGTGTCCCATGTTTAAGATTGCACATTCACTCTGACTGAGCTCAGCTCTACTCTACTGCTCCACAGTAGCAATTCCTTTATGAAAAATAGTGGCAAGGAGCTTCAAGGAGGTTCCAGTCTGAAAATAAAAGGGAACATTATTATTACCATGCTGTGAATGAAGAGCTGAGCCAGAAAACCTGTCTGAGGTCACGAGAAATCAGAGTTTCTGAATCCCAGTCTAAGATCTTGGTTGGCAGATCTTGCTTGATATCAGGCTGAAATAAGACTGGAAATCCTGAATGGACTGAGTAGTAGAAATTCTGTGACTAACCAGTACAATTTTGTAATTATCACTTGCTCTGACATTGTTTTTCAGGTATTTTCCATGTTGCCTTATGTTGTAATGGATTGATTTGACAAGTTAAAGCATACCAAATCAGCTCTAGAAGAAGAGTTAGAAAGAAAATCCTTTGTAGTCAAAATTCCATGTGCTTAAGTGAATTGTGTAAAATGTAATTTTGTGTTTTGGTGCTGGTGAAGCTATTTGTAATACAATTTGTACGATGTTACTCAGACATTACTGTAAGCTGTAACCGTAAAATATAATCTGAATTATTTTTTGAATATTTATTACAGATGTTATTTTAAAGTGGTTTTGAATGTTGTAAAATTAAATAAAATAATATCTCAGAGCTGAGAATTATTTACCAAGACATGGAAGAACCACGTTCTATATTTTTCTTCAACTTTTTCTGCAGATCTATTTTTATTATGCTTTTGAAGTGCCTGTGTCACATGTGGTAGGTATTTATACAGCTACAATATAAGATACTCAAGTGATCAAATCTAATTAGAAAGCCAATGAATCTGTTATTGAATTAGAGCAATTGTCATTTCCATGGCTTTCCTAAATTTCTCATTCTGGCTTCCTGCTATATCTGGCACAATGGTAATAAAGAGTATCCTGCTCCTGAATATTTGTATAACCCCTGAATTTTTATGAAATTCTTTCTGAATAGAAAGAACAAAAGATGGTTTGGAATAGTCAAATTAGCATTGAACATTTTAAAAAATTACGCAAAGAAGAGAAAACATCCTAGAAAGGATTTTATGTAATTTGAGACAAATGACCTTATCAGCTTCTTCCTCTTACTGAAACAAATGTTTGTTTAATACCCAGTTCTTTGCAGTGTTTTCTCCAAAGTACCTTACTGAGATGAGGATACTGACTGTTCCTGTTTCTTTCTGGTGAATTGCAAACTCATTGGTAATTGGTCACATTTCAACTGAAGAAAAACAGATGTACTGAGCAGAGCAGTACTGTTTGAGGTGATAGAGTGCATGGATCTACTGGCCAATATCAGTCACTAATTTAAGGGCTTCCTCAAGGGGTGGCAGAGGATAGAGGAGGTCAGAGGAATACATGAGTGTGAGAAAGGTGCAGATACACAAGGCATTTAGGGGACATGCTTGTGAGTATAATGTAGACATGAAACCACCAGCATTCAGTCTCTGTGCTGTTCCTGAGCTGGGTCCTGCAGGGCAGCTTGGATGTCTCTGCATACCCACCTCTGATCACCAAGGGGACACTTTTGGTTTAGACACAACTTCAGTTAAAGTAACTCCATGCATTTGTTGATCACTGATCCAAAGGCAATAGACTTGTGTGGTGGGTTGACCCTGACTGGATGCCAGGTGCCCCTCAAAGTCACTCTATCACCCCCCTCCTCAGCTGGTCAAGGGAGAGAAAAATCTACCAAAAGGCTCATGGGACAAGATAAGGGCAGGGAGAGGTTACTCACCAATTACTGTTATGGGCAAAACAGACTCGACTTTGGGAAATTAGTTTAATTTATTAGCAATCAGAGTAGGAGAATGAGAAATAAAACCAAATCTTAAAAACACCCTCCTCTCACCCTTTTTTCCAGGTTGAACTTTACTCCTCAATTCTCTACCTCTTGCCACTTGAGCTGCACAAGGGGACAGGGAATGGGGATGCAGTCAGTTCATCACACGTTTCTGAAGCATCTTCCTCTTCACAGAGTGGACTCCTCACATTCTTCCTCTGCTCCAGCATGGGGTCCCTCCCACAGAAACAATCCTCCATGAACTTCTACAATATGAGTTGTTCCCATGGGCTGCAGCTTTTCATAAGCTGCTCCAGCATGGGTCACTCCCATAGAGCGCAGTCCCCCCGGAACAGGCTGTTCTGGTGTGGGGTTACAAATCCTGCCAGCAAATCTGCTCCAGCATGGGCTTCTCTCTGCAGGGCCACAGGTCCTGCCAGGAGCCTGCTCCAGCACAGGCTTCTCACAGGGTTACAGCCTTCTTTTGGGTGTCCTCCTGCTCCAGCATAGGGTCCTCCAGGGCCTGCAGGTGATCTCTGCTCCTTCAAGGACCTCCATGGGCTGCATCATGGGCTGCACCACAGGCTGCGGGGGAATCTCCACTCCAGCACCTGGAGCACCTCCTGCCCCTTCTTCTGCACTGACCTTGGAGTCTGCACAGCATCCTCTCACATGTTCTCACTCCTCTTTCTCACTGCAATTTGTTCTTGCACAGTAACTTTTCCCCACTCTCTGCCATCCCAGAGGTGCTGCCATCTCTGCTGGGCTTGGCCTTGGGCACTGGTGGATCCATCCTGGAGCCTCTGGCATTGGCTCTGTTGGACATGGAGGAAGCCACTCCTGTAGCCCCCCCACTACCAAAACCTTCCAACACAAACCCAATACAACTTGACTGTCTCTATACAGACACAGGTAGTTCATAACTTCCTCTTTCCAAATGGAAAAGGATGGCAGGTTGGAGACCAAACAGGACATGCTCTGTCCATGCCTTGATCAGCATCAGGCAGAGACGGAATCTGCAGAAAACCTTTCCACTATAAGGCATGGTGGGGGGCCTGCCCGCTGAAGCTATTAGGGAAAGCTGGAACTGGCCCATGAGGGAGATCCAAAAGTCTTAGATTTTTCAAAGCTTGGTTGACACCTTGAGAGTTCAAGTAATCTTGGCCTCTAATTTTATCACTTGTTTGCATTGTTTTGCAAAGGAAATTCAACTATTTCAAATGGAAAAACAAAATCTGAAGAAATCTCAGCCTACTTCATAAATACAGATGTCCTTTTCTCTGACTCATAGTGTAAACTCCTTGCAGTGAAGCACTTCATGGTCAGCCAACACATATCAGTAAGAAACACATCCCTTGGCCTCCTGACTATTATTTTCATATTCACAGACTTAATTGTACTAATCAGGATGAAAAAGGTTAGAATGAATACTCTGGATTTGTACTAGAGAATTAAACTGTCCCCAGAATTGGTATAACCATGCTCAGAGGAGACTTCTCTGTGCTTTTAAGTGGACACAGTTGTTAGCCCAGCAATGGCAAGCTCACAGGAGTTTGGTCTGATGCTCTCAAAGGCCAGATGAAACTAGCTTGAAGGCCAGGTTCTACCCCAGAGTTTTAGCTATTCCTGGTTTAACTTGCAGGTCTTTCCTACTGGATTGCATTCTGGTTAAGTTACAAAAATTAGACCTTTTTACTTTTACTAAAATATTGCAGTGCTGTTTTACCGCAATAGCTTTCTCCTCTGTTTTACGCATCAGCTTTAATCCTAACTAGGCCCTCAAGCTTTCCCCTCCCTTTTTGCCAGTGCTTTCAGCAGCTGTATCACTGTCACATCCAACCTTAGGATGCGTATTTGTAGGGGCAGTACATACTGCTGGGTCACACCCCACTTTGGCGTTTGTGTCGGTAGTAATTATAGTGTCAATGCTCTCACCTGGGAGACCTTTTCAGCTTTGTGATGGCTCGCACAGAAACTGTGGTCTCTACTGACATCTCATGGCTGCACTGAGCACTTGGCTGTATTTGGGAAGGAACCATTTCCGTGCATACAGCACGTACAGGGCAACCAGCCTCAATGGATTTATGAAAGGCAGTTGGGCTCGGTAATCTTAAAAATCTTTTCCAATCTAAACCGTTCTATGATTCTCTACTATTTTTGTATGGTTTGAAGAGCAGAGGAGACTGTCATGCTCACTATGCTCTAATAATCCTGTATTTTATAGCCCAGAGATTCTTATTTAGAAACTGCTGAATCCTGGCCAGTGACACCTCCCAACTACTGGCCATTTGAAGTTAAAACCCCAGATATTGGGAAATGTACTGTAAATTACCCCTGTGTTTTGGTTTCTTTTTAAGTAAACACAAAACATTCTTAAAGGTTTTTATGCTTCTCTTCTTAGGAGATAGGTGCTGTAGCCATTCCATTGATGGTTATGTTTTGATTACATCGACCTGTATTGGTTTTTGATTACATTTGTGGCATAAATGTTTAAACTGTTAAGCACAAACTAATCAAACTGCATATCTGAGGATTCAAACAATAAGAAAAGTAAATGGCTTTATATCATGGCTTATTTCCATTATATGACAGACTGCCTAAGAATTGAACAATTGAACAGAACAGACTTCAGGATTGGTCCAGAAAATGTTAGAGGGGTTCTGGAGGAAACAGCATGTTACATTTTTCTGTGGATGTTAATTTCTTGACCTTCTCTTTTTTCCCAATAAAGTCAGGAACTTCTGCTCTCAGTATGAGATGAGCAACACCACAACATTGCTGAATTTTGAAACTATGAAACAACTGTCAAAGTAGGAGAGATCAAATCGAATTTCTCACATTTGTGAGATTCAGTCTTCCTTTTCTAGGAACTGTGGCAGCATTATCCATTGCAATCTATGAATATATCTTTGCATAGACTTCTCAGACACAGCTATAGTTCTTCCAAGCCAAATTACTAGGGTAGAGCATCTCCTGTAAAAAAAAATTCTTAGCTGTGGTGCAGGATCAAGTTGCTGGACTTATATGTTTGTTGAGCATTATCTGGGGATAATTTCTTCATCTCTGAACTCTAGTCTCCAAACGGATGAACAGCAGTTGGTTAACAATCTACAGGTATTAGAGGGAAAGGAAGAGGAATGTGATGCTATATCCCACAGTAACTAAAGTGGCATTGACAGATTGAAATCTTTTGTTATGTGTGATCTCATTTCTCAGCCTATTACCTAAGAAAACCCAACTCTGTGATCTCAAAGTAAGATTCCAGGTTCCATCACCATTGAGGACAAGGCACTAAAGTTCACACTTGTAAAACTGCCAGAAAGAAAGGGATATGGGACTCTAAGAAGGCAAGTTATCACCAGTTAATGACTTACTGCTTATCAGCCAAGCTGTCACAATTGAATGTATTTACACTGCCAAGTCGTCTCCCATCACTCTTGGATATTAAAATAAATATTCAGCACACCATCTCAACATCCTGATCCCTTTCCCATGCTGGTTTAAGCTATTTCATTTGGAGCAGACCAGAGCTGATGAGCAGAGAAGTATTAGAAAGGAACACCTTAGTCCTGTGGGTAGTCTGCTTGTATGACTCATTTCAAAAATAGTTGCAAGACGCCTTGGTTGGGGTTGGAGGGATGGAAGGCAGTTCCCTGAAGACCTTTTGGCTCATAATTTTACTGTTTTTGTTCTTGCCAAGGACAAGGCAAACACTTGTCATGAAAGGCTGTGATTCTCTGAGTGTAGTGCTCCCTAGGTGTTAGAAGAAATCTCTCTGCCAATAGCTGCACAGCATTTGCTAATGGCTTATGCTTCTGGACAACACATCTGGCTGCTAATGGGGCCAACATATTTCTCCATCCAACCTGGCCTTCTCAAATATTTATAAGCTAATGCTGTATGGAATGACTGTAGCATACAGAGAGGCTGAACTGAATGGAAGTGAACTGTGGAGGAGTCTATTTTCACAGCCTTTTGGAACTGACTGTATCAGCACTGTGAAGACCCTTTGGCATCATACACTTTTTATTGCCACAGTTCTCACTTGGCTAATATTATACAGTGAAGCACTTAATTATGCAAAAAAGCCCCCAAAAGCCAAACAAAAATACCCATCATAAAAAAGAATTGTATAACTGTCAAGCAAAATCCATAGAAGGAATAAACTTTGTAGGACTTGGAATAACAAGTTTTTTGAGTTATCTGCCTTTCTGTTTATAAAAAGTACCTCACAGGCATGGCAACAGCTGTAGCCAGCAGACTTGGCAGCTGTATCTTCTTCTTGTCTGTGGCAATCTTCATAATGTTCATATATGACAAGACCTTTATTTTGTCCAAGGTACTTCTGCTAAAATGAAGAAGTTCTACATAAGTAACTGTTAAGCCCAGACCTGTTTCATTCAGTGAACAGACAGATAAGAGACTTATTTAATACAGTGTGCAGAAAAAAGTGGAGATATTTATTTCTCACAACTCAGGAATAATGCAATATTTAATGAAAACAAAAGAAGAAATAGATGGCTACAGGGCACTTTCTCAGCCAACAAGAAATCAAGTCATTCACAATCTTGTCTTTTTAGATAGAGACCTACAGGACTGCCTCGTACTCAGATATTAATTGTTTAAGCTTCTACTAGAATTTACGCAAACACTCAAGTGACAGGATTTAGTAGTGTGAGTTTTGTTTTGCTGAACAGGTGGCAATTACAAATACCCTTTGTTTCCTGGAGTCATTCAGTCCCCTGACCATGTGCAGCAATAAAACCCACTGGTGCCAGTTTGAGGTTCTCAGCACACCAGTGAGGGTTTGAAGCAGCTGCAACAGACTATCCTGGGGGCATTGCTGAAAGAACAGGTGCAAACAGGTAGAAGAAACAACATCACTGGTGACCATCTCTTAAGAGAACTGTTCAGCCTGACTGTTGTGGATTACCACAGATGAACCTGTAAATGGAAGTTGCTGTTACTAATCCATCTGAATAGCAACACCTTTTGCTGGATGGGCTGATTAACAAAAAGGGACAGTGCACTGTCTTTACTGTCATGCTTTAGTGATTACTTACTTGTCACATTAGTGTCCAGAGACACAGGACTGTAACTGATCTCTGCTGGGCTCACTTTTTTGAAAGTAGGATTTGTTATTCCCCCCTCAAGGGTCTCTGGCCCTCTGTGCTGTTAGATCAGCAACATAAATGAGAAAAAAAGTGCACTTTCCATACAGATATACAATAGGAAAACCACATTCCTCCCTAGCCCCTCCTAGGCACAGACCTGCCCTTCAGAATCTGTCTGGGGTTCACATCTCTTCACCAGAAAGTCCTTTTACTCTGCCTTGGCAGTGATAGCCAAGGGGACCCTCTGTCAACATAACAACTGGGCTATCTGTCTTATAATTCAAACTGCCCTCTCCAGTTTCAAGGGCCTCTTCCTACACACCATCTAGAGCTCATCAATCCTTCCCTGAGCAATTCTACATTCTTTATTGGAGTAGCAACTCCCACACCCACTTTTTCTAAAGCTGCATCTTTGCCATTTTATCTCCAAGAGCTGATGAACTGTATACTCACCCAATTGGGAAGAGAATTGAATTTGATACAGGTAAGCCTTAGTCTTTTCAAAGACCAGCTAACCCTGTGATTAACCCTATTGTCTTGGGTTTGCCTGTTGGAATGAATGCCCCAAGGAGTTCAGAAAATAATCCCACAGGGAGCAAACAGCTCACACAGCAAATCCCCTTGTAACTTCTGATTCCTTTGGAATGTAGATGACACGACAAGCATTAAAACATTAAAGACCCTTAGAAAGCAGCATGTTTCTCCAAAATGCAACCCCACTGTCTTACTTAGCTGCTAAGTCTTGTGACATGGGACTAACAGATATCCCTTTTTGTACTTCACCACCTTTTAATGGCAATGTTCTTACTCAATTGCCTCAAGTGGAATAAATGACTTTACTAAACCTCCCCAATTTAGAGATTGAGCAATTTTCATCAAATTTTCTTTCATTATATGTAGACACTTCAGCCTGCACTGTCAGCTGCAACCCATACATACTCTACAAGTCAATACAAATATTTTCTACTAATTTGAAAATTAGGTTAAAATGTGATTACCCTCTAAATAGCACTGTTACATGAGAGAGAAGCATAAAGTATAAATTAGTGCTTGAAATGGGGCTTGCATCACACAGAATCATAACTTGGCATTTCACCAAACTCATTTATGAACTGTTTTCGTGACATGGGGACTGGTAGCTGTTACGTGTGAATGTAATTTTCTGTAGAGAAGCAGCCCCTGTGATAACAATTCCTGGCTCTGTACTGCTGTGTCTTGCCTGAGCAGCCACTGCACGTCACTGTTGTTCCACACAAAAGAGTCAAAAGAGACTCCTTTCTGTGAGCAGGGAGCAGGACTTGAGAGTCTATTTTCCTTTTCAGTCAAGAGAAGAAAATGTGCTACAAACCAAGGGATGAAGCAAAGGGGGAGTTTGTCCCCCAAACTGAAGGGAGGCCATACCTGTTGCTCTTTTTCATTTGCCTGTCCAGAAAGAATTTTTCCATCTTCTTTCTTAAAGGTATAAAAAGAGGATGGTCATTAGCCAGGGATTACAGATCCCGAGGGAGTTGCCAGCTCTTCACAGGCCCCATGTGAACTGTGACACATCACAAATCCTCTTGATGCTCAAGTTCTGCAGCAATGACACCATACTCTGTCTCATGGTGTTACTGTGAGGGCTGAAATTAAAGGCATGAGGTGCTTAGATAAAACTGCAAGAGAAA
>WEIV01031080.1:83729-225605 GCA_013390005.1 Calyptomena viridis
AAAAAAACTCAAGGCAAAAAAATTGCCAGCAAAGAGAATCCCAGTAGAGGGTAGGAAAAAAGATGCTAAAGGATAAAATTAAAAAAAAAAAAAAAAGAAAAAAAAGAAGAGACAATGTTGAAGGGAATTAACAATAAAAGATATGTATAAATTTAACAGAAAATTATTTAGCAAGTAGGAACCTTCTGCAGCACTCAATGCTCTAAAAACAGTAGTTCCCCATCCATGGGTTTTCATACTGTGCTTGCAACCCATCAGTGATAGCTGTACTCACCAGATCCTATTGCTGCTGCCTTATCGGGCTGCTGTTGGCATAGTAATTCATCCCATGGCAGTCCATGGGTCTGGGATCATAAGGAGGAAAAGAAACTTCAGCTGCAGGTGACACCAAGGTGCTGTGTGTACCTTCCCAAGCCAGATTTATTAATCTAACTCCAGTTTCAGCAGCCCAGCTGAGGGACATATTTCAGTATGGAGTATCTGTGTGGTGCAGGATGACTCCCATGCCACTGTGTTTTCCTGATACTACTATTCACTTTTGTAATGATTACAGGTATTTCACAGGTGCTTTCCCACATCTCCAGTGTGCAGGAGAGATACAACCTGAGAAAAGCATTCTTCTTTTCTTCCCTAGGACTCCACTAAAGGTAGCAGGAATCAGATGCCAACTTTTTAATGTTGAGCCCTGGCAATTCCCACACTGGGAACACCTGCACTGACATGAAAATACCTGTGTCTCTCTGGCTATATGAAGGAGCTGAGCCTCTGCAAGCTCAACCTGAGTGCTGCTGTAGATTCTGTGTCACAGAAAGGAAGAAAACTCCAAAAAGAAATTATTCTGCAACCTCCAGCTATAATCTTTTAGAGATTTTGAGAGTCCTAAAATCAGGCCAGAATTCTTCATGCAGCACAAGAACAAGGAGTTTTGTTTCTGAGGTTATGAAACCAATGTTTATTTCATAAGCCCAGATCCACAAGCATGAGAGGAGATCATACTGCCAGAGGGAAGGAAACCCTCTCCTGGAGCAAATGACTGGGCTGTAACATTGCATCCTACTGAGACTAGGATGATTTATAAAAGAGAAAACATACATGGCTTGGCGATCAAAACAGTTGCCTCAAGATTGCTGAGCTGAGTGAAGAAGTGAAGGGACACAGAAGTGAATCAAAGTCTAGAATCGAAGGCAGAGCATTGAAAATGTCCATCCTTCTTCAGGCTTTCTGAGAAAATACCTTTACCTTTGCCTGCAACTTTTGTTCTCATTTGGTGTTTTATTTCTGTGCTGCTGAGGGATGTGTAATTTCAGATGTCCTGGTCTCTACCTCACAGTAGCATCATTGGTCCAGATGATCTCAGCTGCTGCTCTGCCCCAAGTACACTTGACCTGCAGCTGTTTCCTTTCCCACAAGTAATAGATGAAAGAAATCTGACAAAAATGACGGGCCAGATTCTCCTCTCAAGCAAAAGCCTAGGCAGAGAAAGTGAGTGGGTCCTTGGGGAACCACAGATGCTGTGTAATAAAGTTCTGAGCCTGACTGACTGCAAGTCCATTCTGCAGGTGGGGCTAGGGAAAGGCTGTGCTTTGCCTTGTCCATTGGCTGAGCTGAGCATTTGCATGAGTAATACCTGATTTTACAGGGCAAAAATCTTAGCAGAGACTTTGCTGGTGCAGTTTTTAACAAGACAGCTCTGAACAGCTTTAAGTTCTTTGTGTGACTAACATGCAACTGAATGGTTGAAGCCAGAGAAGCCAAGTCTGGCTCTGACCTGACACTATAAATTGTCGTCTGCATAATTGCAAGATTTGCTTTTGTGTTGTTTGCTATATGAACCCAAATGGAAGCTTGAGAATCTATTTGCAGACCCAGTGATCTAAAGCTTTTCAGCATACATGCTTGTAGGCCCAGCTTTGTATTTTTTAGAGCTTTTTCTTGTTTTATGTTTA
Organism: Calyptomena viridis; assembly: GCA_013390005.1. NCBI lineage: Eukaryota > Metazoa > Chordata > Aves > Passeriformes > Eurylaimidae > Calyptomena > Calyptomena viridis. Next base: position 85,676 of record WEIV01031080.1, read on the forward strand.
ATGTGTTTGCTTTCTTGATGGCTCTGTCAATATACATTCTGTGCTGAAAAGTTAAGTGTCAATATATAAAAAAAATGATGGGGCCAAAAGTACCCATCCAGAGTTTGGAGATGGAAGGCAAATTGCAAGTTTGTCAATAGTATGTTTGGGAGCATTTTGAGTAGTGAATCACTTGATGCTGGCTATTACAAATATTGGTTTAAAGGTGCTATAACATTGATGGTGCAGTTAAACCTTCCTCCAAATAATGATCTGTTTATGCTGCCTCACTTAGCTTCAGATCCAAAGATCACTGAAGGTAGTTGGAATCTTTACCCAGTTGTTCACAAGCACAATGTAGTTTCAGCAAACACACATAATCCTGCAGTGGGAGCACAATTTAACAGTTGTTGTTAANATCACTCCCCACCTTTAGCTGCACAGCTTTTCCTGACATGAAGTTAGACACTGAAAATTGTGTTCAACTCCCAGCACATATCATAGTGTTGGATGTGGTGACTGGGGTCTGAATCCTGAGCAGATCTGGGCTGAATATTGTTTTGAATAGTAATTGGGTTTGCTGTGTCTGCAGAGTCCTTCATTGAATGCTGGATCTGATCAGAGTAAAACATTTGAGCAGTGATGCCAAAACAGTGAACCTGTAAAATGATTAATGCAACTTCTACCCAGTCCAAGCTCCACTCTGCAAAATTTGGAGAAGTTCTTCATCACATTGGCCCTAGTCACTACAAAATCTTCTCAGAGGCATTTAACTGTCCCAATATCTGTACATTAGATTAAGTTCTAATTTAGAAGTAGTGAATTTTTACTGAGGCAAAGATTTCACAAAAGGCTTAACATCAACAGCACAGCCATATTTCCAAGTATTTATTGTATTGGATGTATATGGGAGAGTCTGGCCAGCACTTTCCTAACACTGACTTCTGGTTTTTATTTTTGTTTGCGTGTGGATACCTAAATGGAAGAAAAGTTTTAATGTATGGTGAGCACCTTAAAATCTAGCTGAAAAAGTTCTGAAGACTAAATGGGAATTCAGACTCCTCAAAGGGAAATCAGAGTATTGCTCTTGTTGACTTAAGTGGAACTGGCATACGTAGATTTGGAGGTCTTTAAATTGAAATCCATTTTTTCAGTATTGCAAAGTTAAGTACTTCATCCCAAGCCTTATGACAACACGATCCTTGCCTGGAGTATGAGTATACCTGAACTCCACATGGAGAAAGGAATTAATGAGGAAGAAAATCCAACAGGAGAGTTATTCATGCTCACTTGGTTTTGGTGTAGCTGTCTGTTGTAGTACATCTGCATTTTCGCCCTTATCTCCCCACTTTTTCCCCATCCTTTTCCCAGGGAATAAAGTGAAGGAATTCTGCTGTGGGCAAGTCTGGAACCTGTCTGGCTCTTTACCTCTGGTTTCCATGACAGAGAAGACCATGATTAAGGGTGACAGGGCCCTTAGGAGACTGGGAGGTGAGACGGCAGCTGGAGAAGGAAATGACAGGCCTCTGGAATTATCTGCTCCCGTGGAACAGGTGTCAGCAATCGCAGATAAGGCAACGCCTGAAAGTTTCAGTGCTCCAGGCAGCACTGAGAGGGGAAGATGTGTTTGCAAAAGGGCATGTTCACTCAGTTATAGAGTGCATGTGTTGTGCTAAATGTCCTTAAATCCCTCTGGTAATGCAGCCGTCTGTAACAATAAATAGCAAATAACTATTGTCTCCTCTGGGACTACAGTTATCATGCTTCCAAATACGGGCCATCCTGCTCTGTGTTGAGGTGTAAGAGACCATATTTTTATTATAAGTTCTAGGGAAAAACACTGAAACACACATAATTTAACTGGAAACCTTAGGTTGCTTCTGTTTACACAGTTCTGCATAAAAGCATTAGTGACACTTTAAAAAATCCTAACCCTAACCACTCCTCCCAATTATTCTGGGTTTAAAAACACCTGATAGGTAATAACTGTTTGTGTGTTAGCACTGAAAAATGCTATTATTATTTTGTGTTTCCATTCCACTTCTTGCCTGCTTGTATCCAGGGACATTCTCATTTAAAATTTTTCCAGGAGTAAATAGAGAGTTGAGAATCCCTCACTGTGCCTTTTTTTGTGATTGATAGGAGTATAAGTGGGGAGATCAGCTGAGGAATGTAGAATCTAGCAGATTATGTACATACATAGTCTTGTAAAAGTGAGTAGCAACTTGCTCTCTTTGTTTTAAAATGTTCATTTATATTTCTGGAAAATGGGAGAATAGAACATCTAGTAAAAGCAAGGGTTTTATAAGCCAAGCCAAGACACTCAGTGTCTTTAAAGTATTTTACAAACATGAGCATAGCTATTCTTTACTACTTGTCTGTAAGTAGCTGTCATTATTTCTCTTCTTTAGATGGGAGAAATGGCATCCAAAGAGACCAAGAAACTCAAATATGTAGCGTATGTTAAAACAAACAAACACAAAAAGATTAGTAACTGATATTTTAATCTCAGTTCACTTCCTGAAATTATTGGAATAATAATACCTCTAAAAATTTGAGAATCATATTTCATGCCAAAATACAGAGCCAGAACATCCCAAGGAAAGATGCAAGTAGTTCAAAGGCTGTAAAGAACACAGGTTTTTTGAGATGATCACAATTATTGGACCAGGCTCAATCATAATAAAACATTTGGAACCCTCCTAAAGTTAACATGTACATGACAGCTTCTTTCACATGTAAATCAGTATTTCTCTCCTATATCTCAGAACAGAATTCAGCAATGTAGATACCAGCTACCTGCTTGCTGTTTTCCAGATATTCTCTTAAACCCTCAAACAGGGTTTAATGTAGAAGTGATTTAAAAATTTGCATGGAAGCATACTGATTTCTATGCTTTTGTAGCCTTTTAGAAAGGCAAAAGATGTTAGATTAATTTGTAGTAAAGAATGCATTACTGATGACTGAACTATTGTTTATTGTGAAAGACCCACAAGGAGGCTGCCATAGAGTTAAAAGCTGAATTTTGCAATGAGTTTGGTGAAGGACAAAACTGGTCTTGCTAGAAGCTGGTAAAACCTTCTAAGGCCTGAAGAGACCTCAAATTAAGCTATTTATCTGCATTCTTCTTCTCAATAAAAATGATTTTGCTCTTGGAGTTTTGAGCTCCAAAATCACATCCTAGATGTCAATCCTAGCTGATAGTCACAAACTGGGACTCGAAACTGCAGTGCACAACATTGATGTAATACATGAAATGCTTACAAATCTATGATCAGGATTTAGCAGCTCATCAATATAAAGGTCAAAGGCTACTCTGTATCTTTTCTCATTCCTCTATAAAAGAAATGAAATTTTTTTTTCTTCTGGCACAGCATGCCCACTATCATGGTCTTCTCAGCCAGCCACATAACTGTAGTGGAACCTTAAAAATTACATCTTTTCCACTAACTGCCTCCAGGACTGGATTTCCAAAATGATGCCATCACCTTTTATGAAAGTACTTTTGTCTGTAGTTGTATGGAAGCACTGAGCTTTTGTTTCTTCATCATACCTTCTAATATCTTATGACCAGCCAGCATATCCCTCCTGTGCCAAAGCCAGTCACAGAATTGTTCTGTTTCAGAGAGTGCTGCCAAGAACTCCTTTTCTGTCTGTCTGTCTGTCCTCTTTATGGATTTGTCAAGGTGTTTGGATCCAGTGCTTTTGGCTCCTGATTTGGACCACTCTGACTCTGAGTCTTCCTTCCCTGTATCACTTTCCATCTCTATCTGCTTTGCACTTACCAGTAAAGCTGCAGCATCGCCCTGCACTGCAGGCTCAGCATTTTGTAAATTGATGAGAATGACTTGCTGTATTCCCATGGTTTCATCTGGGGTCTGTTTCTAATTTCAGTTTGTGGTTTAGCTCTTTGTGTTCTTCCAAGTAACCCTGCTCTACTATTAAAAACATCTACATGATGCTTGGCCCTGCAGAAATGTTGATACTCCTCTAGCCTCAGCCAAGCTTACTGGTCCACACTATTAAGTGGAGAATAATGTTTCTGTTAGTCAAGCCCTTGAAGTGCCAACAATATTGTCTCTTCCTTTTCATAGCTACTGACTAGCAGCCTTTGTTTATTCACTGGGCTCAGCACTGTTCTGTAACTTTCTAACATCTGGTTACATTTCTCCAGCCTGACACTGCTGTTTATCCCAGCTGCTTGGATTTTACTGCGCTGGAATTGAACTGGTCATTGTCTTATTAACACAGCTGAAATATGGCAGTGGAATGACTGACAGCCTTCTTTGGCAGTGCATGTATGCTGAAAATCTTCAGATTTCTTCCCAGGTCCCTATAGCTCTTCAGAAAAGACTTTTGAGGAGGACTGTGTTTTCTTGTAAGATTCAAGGAGCAGCAGGCAGCAGAGAGGGGCCACGGACTATACCCAAGGACTTTTTGCTGACTGCAGAGGCTGTCAATTCTGTCTGACTTCTGAAAACATCTCATTTACAAGGGGTGTGCTGAGAGGCTTCACAGGGGTATTAACACAGTCAGTTGCATTACAAGAACATGACATCTGTCTTTCCCTCCCATATCCTCCTTGTCTTTCTGCTGATCACTCAAACTCTGCAGAATCACTTTCTATTTTCAGCTTTTTCCATTATTTTTGCCATACCTTCCACCTCCTGTCCTGTTCTCATCCTAGTTACTTGCCTTTGCACTTTCCGTGACATCTTCCCCCAATCCCTTTCACTGTCACATCTCAGTGTTTAATTGTTCTTATTCTTTCCTTACAAAATTCTAATTCTCTCTGTGCTTTCCATTTGCTCTTCTTCACTTCTATTATAATTTATCAGGTTTTGAACTACATAGGTCTTAAAATATTACAAAAGGGATTAAATTATATTCATATTATGATTAAACTCAGATGAAAACCGAACATGGTAATGTTTGAACATAAATGGCTTGGCAATTGCATTAAAGAGATCAGATATATTTCAAAGCACTTTAAATGGTGCTGCAGTTTGGGAAGAGTTATCATACCAAAAGAGCTGGAAATGCATGTGTGTGTCAGTACACAGACATGTGTGCATATACACGCTCAAAAATCAAACCCATGCAGTTGACATAACTGAGTCAGCAGTTAAACTGGTGACTGTAAGATACTTTCCTAAAGGTTTACAACACATTGAAATATCCACATAGACAACTATTCACATCCATGTTCTGGAAGCTGCACTTCTGCTCCGTGCACCTTTGTAAGCAAGAGGTCTGTTACGTGCAAGAGAGGACACAAAGCCTTGGTGATGTTTTTTTCTAGTTCTGCCTTGCTTTTCAGAGTTACTTCATTTAAACATAGGCCAATTTAGAATGTTTCAGAATATCACAGCCCATTTTGGAATCGAACCAGGCTTGATTTTCCAGTTAGCTGCAATTACAGGTAAAGGCAAGGCAGAATGCCTCAGAGAATGACCTCCGTCAGGGTATATAATTCTTCACAGGCACCAAAACAAGTGATCAAGTTCTAAACTCATTGAAATAAGCACAAACTCGAGTATTATCTAGTGGGTAAGAACTGTTTCTGTCCTTTAAAACACAGTAGCAACCACTCATTTTCCTTTCATTGTTCACTGATCATTTGGGTTGTTACAGTCTGCATAAAGGATATGTTACTTCATACACTGGGGTGGTCAGATGTTTGCAGTATTGATGTTTTGAAGTGGTCAAGCCAGGTGTTTAGCTTGTTATTAACTTTTGTTTATCTCTCTTTCACATAGCTCGCAGAATCTCCATTTTTTGATCCACCATGTTTAAGGTCAAAAACAAAGAGAAACATCCAATCTACTTTCATAAAGATTCCAAAACACGGAGACCAACAGCACTGGGATGAGATGAGGCCAGAAAGGAGTTCATTAGCCGTGTACATAAGGAAAAATAAATCCCACCACTCTTTGTTTAGTTTGGCCAAATGGAGGTTTCCAGAGTCAGTAGTAGGGACATAATAGGTCTGGATTCTCACATAATTTCCTTCAAAGAGCTTTTCCAGATATTTCATGTTGATTTCCCCTTATGCATAAGCAGTTATACAGTTGACTTGCCTAATGTCTATATTAATTTTGGTACATTTTTAATTAGCAGATAGCTAATTAATGTGGTATAAGGTTATCTTGTTAAATGTTAATTGAATATGTAAACATTCTTTACAAGTTAATATTCAGAGGAAAAATATGTAATATGCATTTGTTGCCTGTGTCATTCTGAATTAATTACATGACAGCCAGATTTATCCCTTCCCAACTTGAGAACCCTCAATAAGTACTCTTTCAAGAATCAATTGATACTTAATTAATATGTACTGGCTGTCCTATTTAATTTAAATTAGTCCTTTCAACAAGTTACAGCGTTGCTGAAAGACACAGCATTCCCCGTGTGACAAAGAGCATTTTCTGCTGAGAGCACACGAGGGTGCTGTGAGAAAAGGCTTGGTGCTGCCGGCCGGTGTTTCACGACTGGGCACACAGCCTCCTCCTTTCTTCTTATCGAAAACAAAAACTACCCACACAGAAATCTTTATGAAAGTTGCATGTACTGCGCTGTATCTCATTCCATGGAGCTTCATGTTGCTCAGGGCTCTGTGATAGCTCCCGACCTGGATGGTGTTTATTACATTAGATGATGAGGTCAGTAACCTCCTCCCCCAGTCAGGTGGGGAGCGAGGTCCACATTCCTTCACTCCCCTTTTATGTTGTCTTCATAACATCCATGATGAGATACGTGTAGATTTAGCTCATTGTTTCAGTGCATTGATATTCCTAGCTACAGGAGAACAGCGTGATTGAGTCCCCGAGGGGCTGAATTCTGGGATGGATGCATGGCAACAATGTTCCCCTATAATTTATTATGTGTATGAAATCCTTAACATCAGCAAAATGGTCGCAGAGTTTGCCTTTCCTTTCATCACACAATAAGGCTGTTAATGAATAAGAAACATCTCTCCATGCCACAGTTTAACACATTAGGTGCCCAGCAGCAGCCACTGAGCAGCTTAGAATTCCTTCTTTTGTATCTTCGCTGCAAATGATAGTGGTTTTAATTTTTGGATGATTGTACCTCAAGCAATCCCTGAGCATTTTATAAATAACAATTAAGTATCATCACACTTGGGTGATGTAAATATTGCAGGTGGTTTAGCTGAAAGACAGAGGTAAAGCATCTTGCCCAAAGCCACTGTGTGATATAACAGCAGCTCCCAAGAGCTCTGACTCTCGGTTTCTCCCTCTACACAGAAGATCACACTTCCTTTCTCAGGTAACTGCACTTACTGACCTCTTTCTGGACAGGTAATCTGTCATAATAAGAAAAAGAAACCCCTGGAATTCAGACCAGACCCTGCAAGCAAGGGCCTGGTCTGGTTCTCTGAGGTCCCTTTTACACTAGTGTCATATCAGAATGACAAATAGTGAAGATTAAAGGGTCTGATTTTCATAGGTGCTTAGACCCTGGACCTGCTAGTAACTTCAAGGGGAGTTTTAAATCCTTAACCTTTCTAAAACCACATCCTAAGGCTTGCCCAAGGTCACACAGGCAGCCTTTTGCAGCAGTAAATTTGTCCAATTGTCTTGTCTTCCAGTTTGCTGGTGCTACTAAATTTTCCTCTAGGGAGGTTTGCCCCATTTGTTGGAGGTGAAAAAGCTGTTCTTACAGCTTGAAGCAGCTGAAAGAATCTGAATACATTGTATTGTAATCATTAAATACCAGTTTTCTACTAGATATAAGCAGAACACCTATTTTTAGTTAAAAAGCTGCTGTTAGGTTACACAATATCTTTTATGGTTGAAGTAATGCAGCAAGCTGGCACATACCAAATGGTACTTGACTGTTTGCAAATTGAGCATCTACACAAACAGCAGGTGGTCACTCAGCTCTAGATGCTGATTGTTATAACAATAGCTGCAGTAATAATGCTAAATAAATAACATCCAGCAAACTATGTGCTTTATCATGGGGGGTCTGAATAGTGAAGGTCCACTTTCACAATTCATGTTCAGGCAATTATTACTACAGCTTTATTTTTAACATCACTATTCATTTTCCTACTGTTGAAAGTTAGGATTTGTATCCCTGTATCCTTGTAGTCAAGACCTTCAGATCAGATAGATACTTTCCCGGAGCTCCAGGGTGCCTTTTTATTGTATGTGACTGCTGCACCTAGTTTTGTCTAGAGTGTTGCAAACCCTACAATTAGGAATGTGTGTCCCATTTTAAAACGTCTAGGAATCATAACTAAAGGTTTCTAAAATACGCATGTAAGGCAGTGAGAATACTGGTGTCATTCTCCTACCTTCACTAAACATTAACTGTCTAGTTATCTTCCCTAAGTCCATCACTCTGGGCAGAGGAAGAACTGAATAGTCATTCAGTTTGGAGCATTTTTTGACATTATGTTTGTGTAGGTACATGTGAAGAATTGCAGCAGCCATGAATTTTAAACTGGAAAGCAGAAGTTAGGCTAAGAAAATATCTCAGTGTCCTGAAATACTGAAAATTTGTAGATATCCATCACCATGGGCCTACCTTTTTCTTTTTATACTTCTTCTTGTCATCATCATCACTCTAATTATTAGTATTACATATAGCCAAACTTCTATTTCCTTGTTCCCACTAGTGCCCATGCAGACTACTCGTGGCAGAAGATGCTCATTGATACAGAGATGGCCCAGCCTGTTCCCAGATCAGCCTCAATGCAGTTTTTGTAGCTCCTACTGTTAGGCACTTAAAAATGTCTGCTGCTGTATTTACAGTGAGGAGAGTTTTCCTCTGCAGTCATTTGTTCTAACAGGAACCTGGGAATGTATCAGTTACAGACCAACAGCCAGTGGTCCCCATGTGACAGTTCCCATGTGCCTGCCAGACTCCCACTCCAGATGATGCTGATGTGCACTAGCACAGGCTGGTGCAGGAGGATCCAGCAATGTAACAGCATTAACTGCTTGGTTAAGTCTACCCATGTGGTGAGGATGACACTGGTGCAGAATGAGAGGTCTGAAATAAACAGCAACTCGGATGCAGAATAAAAAAAGCTGATGAGGAAAAATTCTAAAAGAGTCTTGTGGGTCTGGAAGAGGAAGGTGAAAGTGAACATTATAAAAATGAAACCAATAGAGGCTTTATCTCAACAAAATTTAATTTCATGTGTACAGTATTTAGTGTTTAGTATTTATCTTGTGCATAAAAGCCCTCCCAGGGGTGCTACAAGACGTACCCAAGAGTAATGCAACACCTAATTATAGCTATTAGAAGACAATGAAAGACAATGTTAATGCCGAACATATAAAGCAGATACAAAGTTTAATTTTTAATAATTTTCAGTGCATTCCCGTGAAATTTCAGATCCCCAGAAGCAAACAATATACAATTGCAGCCTTACAAGTATAACACAGCAGTTCAGTTCTGCTAGAAAGAGGCTAACCTTCATTCAAATGTTCTAGTCATCCCGAATTCTAATTTGAGGGGACCTACAACTATCTACAATTCATGAGTAATATTTCTGTCAGGACAAAAACCAATATATTGAAACATTCCAATGTTGTTGGAACTGTTTGAAACTATATCTCCCCAATCAACTGAAAATTGGAAGCAACACAAAACAGGTTAATAGATTTCTAGCCTGAGACTCTGATGTGTGAGCAATATGAGGCAAAGTTCCAGAGACTGTGGGCAGAGACACCCTCATGTGACATACCTGCTACATTTACATACACCTGGTTGATGTAATGAGCACTTGGCATCAGTGAAAACTAGCTGCTCTAAAGCAGGGAAAGCATGAAAAAGATTTAGCAGCCACTCCTGCCCATAGACACCACGTGATTCCAGATTATCAGCAAGCCAGCCTGAAAAGGAAGCAGGCATTGTACTGTTACAGGTGTAACATACAGGGAGATTGCCACAACAGCTCTCAAAGGACTGCAATTCCCAGAACTGACAACCCCAAAGATCATACAAATACTTAAAGTGAAGCATTAAACAGGGTCTTGTCGGCTGAGTGGCATGTCTGTTAAACCTTCTAAAGCAACACAATCAACTACTGTCAGAAAATTCAGATTCATATTTGTGTCAACATTTGTGCTCTCCAGTGTCAGCTGAGATATCCTCTTCTATGCTTGTCTCCTGAAATGATTAGTAGACCTTGGGAGAGTGAAAGCTATTTTTGTGAGCAGCTGGTTCTGATACTGTAAAACGAATCCACTCTGCATTTCTCTGAAATGTGGTGGCAGGTGGGATTTTAATCACAAATGGCTGGCATTTCATTGAAAAGGGGAAAAAGTGGGGACTCTATGCTGAAGGCTGTATTTTTTAGTGCTGATTTGGGCTGGAGTGGAGTCAGTTTTCTTCACAGTGGCTAGTGGGGAGCTACATTTTGGATCTGCCCTGAAAGCAGGGTTGATAATATAAAAATGTTTTTGTTATTGCTGAGCAGTACTTGCACAGCATCAAGGCCTTTTTTCCTTCTCATACCACCTCACCAGTGAGGAGGTTGAGGGTATGCAAGAACTCTAGGGGGGAATACAGCCAGGATGTCTGATCCCAACAGACCCCAGGGATAATTCTGGACTATATGGCATCATGCTCTGTGTATAAAGCTGGGTAAAAAGGAGGAAGGGGGGACATTCAGAGTGATGGCATTTGTTTTCCCAAATCACTGTTACATGCGATGGAGCCCTGCTTTCCTGGGATGAGTGAACACCTGCCTGCCCATGGGAAGTGGGTAATGCTTTCCTTGTTTTGCTTTGTCTGGACACGTGGCTTTTGATTTACTGTCTTTATCTCAACCCACAAGCTTTTTCACTTTACTCTTCCAATTCTCTGCCCAGTCCTGCTGTTGGGGGAGTGAGTGAGTGGCTGTGTGGGTACTTTGCATCTGGCTGGGGTGAAATCACAACACAAAGGCACCACAATCTCCGTGGCAGAGATGGATCTCCAGTACCCACATAAACCTCTTATTTTAGTTCAGAGGTTGCTCCAGGAGGTGGGAGTTGTGTTGGTGTACATTGTCGTGTTTGGTCCTTGCTCCTAGAGGAGGATAATATGGAATGGAGTCAGAGGGGCTGGGGATGTGGGAATGTCTGTGTGTGCAGAGTTGTGGGAGCAGATTTGGTGAGGCCAACTGTGCAGAGCTTCCACCACCTACACAATGCCACTTTGGGGACACTGCCAGGCAGAAAGAGTGCACAGGCAGGACCCAACGCTGGAGCAGAGGCAGCTGCCACCCTTCTGGGAAGGTGTGTGGCCCTGTGAATGCAGCATGTGCCTGGTCTCCCCAGCTCCTGCTAATGAGGGAAGAGCCGTGCTCCCTGTGCCTGCTTTACTGGCTGTGACAACACAGAAGCTCTTTAAGTGGAATTAAAAGCCCTTCCTGCCCTTAATATGCGTGAGAACAAAATGACTTTCTTCAGCAAGATACTTTCATTTTGTGAAACTTCAAAGAAAGCTCGAACTCCCTTTTTCTTCAAGAATAACCCAGTTTGGGTATTATAATATTAATAAATGTATTAGAACTATTTTTAAGTAAGCAAAGACTGGATGATAGTCATCCAAATTAATGAAGGGTATGAACTTAAAATTGATTATGTAAACTGCACTAAATCCTCACTCAGATTTAATGATTTAAATTCAAATTTAATTTAGATTTAACTCAAACACTGACTTGAATTAAAGCCACTTTAATTCTGAATGAGAGTGCCCAGAATGGACTTTAGTATAGGTTAACAAATCTGCTCTGTGCAAAGATTTTCTTAAACTGAGTTATTTTTTCTTAATGCCATTAAGTCAGTAGTCAGTGGATTGAATACAGTGGGCTCTGAAAGAGAGTCTCTGCTTGGAAGTAGAGCATGACTCACCAAAATGCATAAGCAGCCCCCAGCTATAAGTATAGAAGAAAATTCACATTTTTCAGGCTAATTAAATCCCTCAACAAGAGCTTAGTCTTGCACTTTTCAAAAGAAGAGGAATTCCTTTCTCTGGTGTGCAAGACAACAGGCTGGGGACTTGAATCTCCCTCTTTTCCCAGTACCCTCACCCCTAAGGGCAAGCTGGAAAGGAAGTTCCATGTTACTTTCTCCTGTTTTTTGGCTTAATAAAAAACCAAAAATCTGAAGGAAAACTTTATTGTTGAAAATGAGACAGAAGCTCCATACTTTCTTCTGTTGCAAAAGGTTTGTTTCTCATATTTTACTCTCTGTATGTCTCACATGTGTCTATCACACACACTCAGTCCCTGGCTGGGGAAGTCGTCAGGGTATTTTTGCCGAGCCCCTTGCTGGGTGTGCCCTGGAATGGACAGCAGAAGGTGCAGTGTAGATGAGCACTCCAGTAGCTCTGGAGTTGACCTGCTCCATTGCACCTCAGCTGCTGCAGTTATCCAGGGGCATATATTGCCAGCACATGTCACTTTGGATGTGTAGAACTGTGTGGGGTGGCCATGATTGTGCCCAGGCACTGGCAGTGGGGCTGGGACCTCTGTGAGGAGAGGCCAGAACTGGCCATGCCAGGCATGGCTGGTTCCCTGAGGGCCTCACCTTGGGGCAGAGCTGAGCTGAGATTTCAGAAAGGGCAAAACCATGCCCAGACACAGTGGGGAAAACAGGGTGAGGTGGTGGAGCAGGAGATGTGGGATCAGGAATTCCCTGGCAGCTCCTGGGGAGACGGTGTTGAAGCAAAAGGAAAATGTGAGGGGGAAAGACTGGCAGAGAGGAGCTGATATGAACTGCCCACAGCCCCACCATGTCCCATCCCCCTGCGGAGGGCAAGGGGACAGGAGGTAGAGGGGTCCTGGATGAAGGAGTGAAGTTGAGCTCAGTGCAGAAGCGGTTTGTGAGGGGTGTCTGGAGGACGTATGTGTTAGTTTTTCTTGTTTTCTCACAATACTGCTCCATTTTTAATTGACAACAAATTAGATTAATCTTCCCCAAGTGAAGATTGTTTTACCTGTGATGATAGCTGGCAAGGGATGTCCCTTCTTTATCCTGAGCCATGAGTTTTTCCATTCTGTCCCCCCAGCCTGCTGAGGAAGGGAGGGTGAGGGTGGCTGGGTGGGTGGCTGGCCTTGGTCAGATCAGTGCAGGTTTGAAGAAAAGCTGTGGAAACTGGTGATGTTTAAATACCCCTCATCTCTGTCTTATAACACAGGCATTGGGCAGTGCTCTGATGGACATCTAGGGCATGTTCCTGAGGCAGCAGAAGAGTGTTTGTCTGTAGGTGTGTGCCCTGCCTTACTGCCAGAGACCACTTGGCCTGGTGGTGCCACTCGCCACCATTCCAGCACAAGTCCCTCTCAGCTGAATCTAATCAAAATAGCAATGGCAACTAGAGATGAAAATGATCCATCTAAGTTACAAGTTGAGTCCTCTTGGGTGACTATGGATGTGACAGCTTCCCCTCCTCCATGCAGAGGATTTTGCTTGAAATACAACTCAAGTTTCTGGGGCCAGAGCACAGGCTGGCTCAGATGCCTTTGCAAGCTGCCTACCCTGAGCAGGCTGGGTTTCTCTTTAAGAAAGCACACGGTGTGCTCTAGCTTAATGGTACGTGTTAAGCAAGAACATCTGCTTATGAAGAGATAGATATGCTGAAACATTTACTGATGTTTTGCTTCCTCCCCTTGTGTCACCTGAAATCTATCATCTCACTATGGCATCCCTGCACAGTCCTGCTTGCAAATCCAGGGAAGCAGGGCAGTGATGCACAGCTTTTAGAAAATGATTAGTGGTCTGTCAGGCTTACGTCTAAACATGGGCACTGACTCAGATGTGTTACCTATAAATCTGTTCATCAACAGCTGAGGAACATATGTGCCTCCTCTTCCTTAAACATAAAAACATTAATTACATTATATTGTACCACAATAATGGGCAACGTAGTGACAGAAGCTTGCCAAAGCTTTAATTTTAACTGTAAATCTGGTGGGTCTGAAATGGCGATTCAAGCTGCTTTAAAAGATGAAGATAAAGCTGAAGTCAGGTGTGTAGGAGCAGGAGTGGTGGGAATGGGGAGGAAGGCATAGAAAATTAGCACAGACTGGATGAAACACTCAAGAATAAGGTAGTAAAACTGCAGTTTTTCCTAGACAAGGGACAGGAGAGAACAAATTGCAATTCAGTAACAGATCCTCTTCTGACTTTCTGCAATAGTCATGGGATAAAAAGGTTTCTTCTCTCCTACTGTTGGATCATGGCTTCCTACTGTTTGGTTTTGCTATCCCTCTTTTCGTTTTCCCTGGTGTAATTGTCTAAGCACAGAGGGAATACTGAACAAGCAGCCCCTGGTGTCCTTCCTCTGGCTGGATTTTCATTTTAAATAGAGCCGATCAGGAGAAAATATGAGGCACAGCATGTAGCTTGCACTGTCCTTTGTATCTGGATAAAAGCAATGAGAAGGAGCATCCAGATTATTTATCAACAGAAACAGGAGGAATATGGAAATCTGTGTGTACCATTAACCATGAAAGGCACCAGGAATAGATTCTTCTGTTGCATTAGGTGCTGTACCATTGCCTGCTCAAAGGGTGTATCAGATGAAGAAGTCCTGCTGATTTGGGCAAGACAGAGTTGAAGACAAGGAGCTGTCAGTGCCCCATGCTACTGCCTGTCCCACACGTGCTCTTCCCAGACCTGAACCAGTCCTGCCAGGCTGCTGCCCTGAAACAGCTGCTGTCCATGAAATCAGGGCAAAGATGGGCCCTTGGCAGCCAGAGATCTCTGCTGCAGTTGCCCTAGTCTGCCTTGTTATGCCACAGGCTAAAAGGCAATAGCTTCTCTTTCTGAAATTTAGGTGGATTCCCTCTGAATTCCCTGCCTTCATTTTAGGATTTGACTGCAGAATTTCAGAGGCATCTGGCCATTAACAGATTACAAATCTAAAATATTGCAGCATCTTGCAAGAGCTAGAGGGTTGATTCTGGCGCTAGTTCTTGGAAAGGCTTGTCTTCCCTGACTGCTTGTGTCCACCCTTTAAAAAGGAGAAAATTATACTGGAAATGGGACTTTGCTGAAAGGAGACCTACACCTCTCTCTTCTCATATGTTTTTTTTCTCTAATTCTTCTCTCAATCTTTTCCATTTTGCTTTTCCATTCTGATGTAAGAAAGATTTCAGAAATTCACTATTTGAGCTACAGGTGCATTTGCCCTGACTGAGCAGTGCTTTAATTCATCTAGGTCCAGCTTCAACTGGCTATGTTTTCACAGTATTAAAAGAGCAAAAAGCTGGACTACCATGTACAAATAATCAGTCCTGGACTTTGGAGGTCCCAGATAATATGTAGCTTTTTAGAAATTCTGTAAGGTCCATGATTTTTTGTTTCCTAGAGCAAGAACAATGACATGGAAAATGCTTTCATTTGCCCCTTGACTAAAGGTACTTAACTGGCTGCCAGATGTATTAGCATGGAGAGGAGTGTGTAGCAGCAACTAGATGGCAACCTATTTGACACAAAGTTTGGGCTGGGGTGCAGGGCAGAGCTTGCACCTGTTGTGTGGGGTGTTTCTGCCCTGTCACATCAGCACAGGATATATCTATCATAGAGCAGAATCCTGAATATTCACTGTGCACTGGACAGCAATATTTCATTTCATGCATCATTAAGAACTTGCATTGATTCCAACTAGTCATATAACCTCGTGCTGCACTTGCTTTAAAGCAAAAACAGGGAAAAAAATTCTCTCCTTCCCAAGTCACTAGATAACTATAAAACTTGGATACTTGATGAAATAATCTTTCTTAGTGTAATCTCTCTTGGGGACCAAGATGCCCAGTGCAGTAGCCCATTACTTGGAAAATAGTGAGGACTCCAGTGAGGGTCTTGGTTTCAGTGTAATGTAGGTTTGCTTAGTACACACCCACTTTGTGGGGTCCTTGTCTTCCTATCAGTGTTGGGGTTGGTTTGATTTGGAGTAATGTTCAGATCAAATATAATAAAAAGAGAGGAAAAATAGCAGAAGAGAGTAAACCGGCACAGTAGCTGATGTTGGTCACTGTAGCCAGCTGAGCAGACTGTGAAGAACATGCTCCTGGGCAGATTTCTTTGGTGCTCTCTGGTATGACCCTGGAACAGCACTGCAGACAGTAGTAGCAGAATATCAGCTTATAAAAATAACATCTTTGTACATGTTTCAGTTTGAAGTTATTTGGTGGATTTTGCTCAATTTGCTGTTAGTGTCTACAATTATATCCAAATTTGGGCCTGGATCTAGATAAAAGAAATTCAGTGATACTAAGGCTAAGTTGTCCAGTGCTAACACTTCCATCTTGGAGAAGGCAGAACCTTTTGCAAGAAACATAGAGGTACTGGAGAATATTGGAGAATGGTGCCTCTCTCCCCAGACTGTAGCATGTCACTTGGACCATTGCCTTCCCGAGGGTCTTGTTTGGACAGTTTTTGGCTCAGTTGTAAACTCATTTTAGGATGAAAATGTCCCAAGCAGAGTGATCTGGGAAGACTTTATCAGCTCTTACTGTATCTTTTCAATGGACATTGCTTATTTCTAACCATGGTCATTGGCACGTTACTAATGTTTCTAACTGAATTTTCCAAGATTCATACACGCCTGTCACTCTCGATGGGAACCTGCAAATGTTTCTTGGCTAAAGGAAGGAGCCCTTAAGAGTGGGAATTTGCTAAACTTAGAGTATTTAAGAGCAGTCCCTCCTCTTCAACTTGGGAGAAGGGGTTAAAAAAATGGAAGTTTAACTGGCATCAGTACCAGCTGCTCTTACTGGCATCCAACTTCCCAGAAAGAAACACTCTTTAAAGGCTTATTGTCTGACTTCAACAGGAGAAACTTCCTCTTTGTCGCTAGTTTGCACATCAACCTGTCCCAGCATGTGGGACATTGTACTACAAAAAATAATATCATGTTAATACATTATTTACTGTTTGAATGAGTCACATCCTTCAAAATGTATTAGGCAAAGACTGTCAGATGCTCTCACGCTCCACGAAAAGGCAATATTTGTTGCACATGACATAGTCCAGAGTAAAATAAGAGCTTTGCATTCACTTCTGACTATAATTTCACAAAAACCCCAGCTTTTTTCCTTGTATTTTAGTCTTTCATTGCCATTGTTTGACTTTTTTTATTCTTCCTGTATCTTCAGATCCCACAGCATCTGGTGGCAAATCAAACATGGTAAAATGTTGGGTTTGAGTTTAATAATATTTTCCAAGTCATTTATTTACCAAATGCTCTTGGTGGAAGTGTTTTGTTCTGTATGTTAACAGGTGGTACGTACTCAATCTGAATGTATGGGTAATCAAATCATAGCAAGTCTCTTAGGGTGCTGTGTTAAAGTTGGACAAGTTCTCAACAATTCAGAGCCTGCATGTTTTGACTGGCTGAGTTTCCTGGCCACTCCTCCAAAACCTGAGCATGGATTTTTCTGTCAGGTTACTTTAATTGTTATGGCTTGTTTTTCTGTACCTGTTCTATTTATATTGCAGGGCAGTGATGGTCCCTATCAGGGAGAACGGTAAACGGGCTTACCTAGTACAAAACCTTTGCTAAAAGTTCAGGATTCAGCTAGAAAGTTGTCTCCTCATCTTTAGACCCAAGCCAGACTTCAGCACTCTGTGCTCTCTCCTTGGCAGGCTGAGCTTGTCTTTAGAGCTTGCCAGATGTGTCTTGTTCTTCTGGGAGTTTACTTGTATTCCCCTAAATGGAACAGAAGTAGCAATAAAAATGTATAATTGCTGTTCTATACATTGCCTTTGGATGAGGTCACTGCCCAGTTTAAGATTAATCACCTAAATTCTATAGGACAAAGAAAATGAATGGAGAAACATTAAAAGCAAACTAACCTTTTTATCCATTGGAAAACCACATCTTTCTTTCAAAGAATAACTATTTTTATCAGATTTCCTTTTCTTAGAGGACATAGAGAAATGTATCACCTCTGTGACACCAAAACATAAGGGGTCTTTGCAATATAATATCAGTTATTAAAAAAACACTAGGAAAGTTTTGTGTCTCTTATTCAAAAAAGAGAAATTCATTATGGTATCATACTAAGATTATGACACTTCCAGCTTAAGAGCAGTGAATAAATTCAAACTCTAAACTTAGACATGGAAGTTGTTTGTTTGGGTTTTTTTTTTTTTTTCAATCCACCAAACAACAGGAGCAGATGTAGATTATTTTTTGGATAAGACATCCCTCTTTTGGAATGATTTCACATGCTAACTTTGCTTGGGAACTGCTCCTGTTGGTGACCATGTGTTCAGCACATCTGCTTTGGCTTGTTGTTTTCTCAGAGACTGACAATATTGTGGCAAGGCGTCAGAGTGAATTGAGGTGAAGAAAAGGGAAAAGGAAAATTAACATGAAAGAGCTGCATTGCAAGTCCAAATGAACCCTGAGAGACTTTCCACCCCTTGATCCTCCATGTGTATATTGGGATGTGTGTCGAGGGATTTGAAGAGGTGGGAGGAACTGACAGGCTTGAAGTAATATCTAGGCTTGTCTTGTCACAAGCTAAAACTGAGCTCAAGCAGACATGCTGGGAGGACATTTCTGACTTTTAACCCACGGGAGAGGATGCCTTAAAAAAGTTGGGAAAATCCTGCCAATGACTCATCAAGGCTAGTTTCACTATTCACTGCATAATGCACTCATTCATCAAACTGAAAGGATTTCAATCAATATTGTCAAGCTAAAAAGTTATGTATTATATACACATGCACACACAAGTGCATTCAGTTATGCATAATGTATGTGATGTCCATCATCAAATAAATCACAGAACTGGGTTCCAAACTGAATTTACTAAAAATCCTTACTTCTACCTGTCTCTTATTTGCACCGAGGTTCCCACACAAAATTCACTGTTTTTCATCTGCTTCAAGCAATCATCAATTAATGAAAACAGGTGAAAAATAAAACAAAAGATCAGGAACTTTTTCTTTTTTTTTCTTTCTTTCTTAGCCTGTGGCTCCTTCATGAAAATCACACTTCTGAAGATGTTGAAGAGGCAACATTCAAGCCAGCAGAAGCTCAGTTCAGGTAGCAATGTGGTGCTTTGAATAATATAGAGACATTTTCACAAGATCTAAGGATAACTCTAACCAAGAAGTCATTTCACTGGGCAACAAACAGGAGATAAGTCTTTATCTATGGAAATGTGTCTGGGGTTCTCTGGTTTCTGATGCTCATTGAGTCTCTAACTTAATGTCTGCAAAGAGAGAAGTGATGACATATTAATTCACTTAATGTTCCTCTCCTTTGGACTATAGATAAAGCTGGTTGGAGAGAGAAAGAGGTAAAATAAAGGTTTTCTGTGGCCATTAGCCTATTATTCAATAAAATTTAAGCACTGCACGAAAGTAATATGATTTTCTAAAGAGAGGCCAGCGTTACGGATCCCTGCCATGATTCCTGACATCTCAGCAACTCTGCTTCATGGCAACCTGCCTGGAAAGTGAGAACCTGAAGACTTTGTCTTCACCATCTGTAGTTCCTCAGCCACCAGGATGTGTCAGCCCTGGTGGAGGCAGTGGTCCTTGATGTCCCTGAGCACCCTCTTCTCTGTTCTCCCCCCTGCCCATGGCTCATCCCTGCCCCTGGTCTGGGACTTCATGGACCCTGTTGTCTGCTCTGCCTGCTGTGTGCAGGCACTATGGGTGTGTGCCTGTTGCTGTAGGTACAGCCTTGCTGTGCTGCCTTCCCTTCTGGTTCTTCCCACATGGAGCAGTCCTGCTCTCCCTGGTTCCTGATGCTACAGTCCGTAGTCTGTTAGCCAGTCATGCAGGATTTCATGCAAGAAGTTAGAAACTTGGAGTGTTAATTGTGAATTGAATCAGATTGTGGTGTATTGTTGCCACCCATGAGCTGGAATTGCTGCCCTTCTGTGAACTAATCAAATATCAGTCCAGATAACAATGTGTCTTCCCTTGTAATTATCCAGTATCTGTGAAAAATTGTAAGATTAGGTTGATTTAACAGTAGTTCTGCTGAATTTTGCCTGCATACCAACTTCCAGAGCATGAAATGGGCAGGGAGCTCCTTGCTGACTTGCCAGTGTCATTTGGTAACTCCTGCCACGTGGGCTGTACAGTCATGGCCATGTGGGATCACTCTCTAGAGGTACACGACAGAAGAGTAGGCTAATGCCTGGCTTTTAAGGCAGACCACTGATGCAGATGAGGATTGAGTAAAGAATTTGCCTGTCAGGTTGAAATCTCACTCGTATGAAGCATTTTATATGGGGATCTCAAAGAATCTTGTAAGATAGATATATAAAAACATAAAAAGTTGAAGGGATTTTTTTTAATATGCACAAGATGGAGCAGTAAATCATGTAGTAAAGATTTAATTTGACATGGGTTGCACACTCTAGTGCTCAGTCTAGAAAAGTACTTATATATAGATTTTAAATATAAGAATATGAATAGGCTCACTGGAATTAATGTTAAGTAAGTAAGAATTGTATTGGTTTGGGGATGAATGCATTGACCATCCTTCAGAAAAATACCTTCCATTTCCTTAAGGGCTTGGACTGTATGAGGGAGGCTAAACTCAGCTGCCTTTTGCTTTCTGCAGAGGAGACTACTCTGATGTCAATGTCTTAATTTTCTGAATTGCAAATCCAGGCATCTCAACATGTAACAATTCCTTGTTATTGTTATTTGTCAAACCAGTGGCAGAGTATTACAAACCATGTGAAATTAGAATTGAGCAGGGTTACCAGACTACTCTGTTGTGGTGACCATAGAATGAACAGTGTTTTAACTGGGTAATTATTTTAATTGTTCTTACTAAATATGAGGCAAAAGAGTTCCTCTTTCCTCCACCTCTGGCCTCTCTTTTTTATTAATTTAGGTGTCTCTGCAGGGACGGTTTACCTCACCTTTTCTTCTGCAGCTTGCCTTCCTTTTCAGAGCTTGTTCTCCGTCTCCATCCAGTAATTAGGTACCAAATACTGAGACAGCATTTTTTTTAGCATTTTTACAGCCTAGGCACTTTGGTAGCCTTTTATCCAAACCAAAGTGCATTAACAACCACAGGCTTTGAAGGGGAGTATTTAGTTACTAAAACCCCTAATCCTTGCCTGCTTATTCTACTTTTGAGAGACAGATTCAACATTTTTATGCTAAATGGATTGAGTACTTGATAATATCAAAGATTTTGTGCCAGAGTTGACTTTTGTGTGACTGGAGTTCCCTCCTTGGAGAAGGTTGAAAGCTGTATGGGCAGGCACAGATGGGAGAGGTTTATTGCAGGTGTGGGAACCCATCTGATGAACTACAGTGCTAGGTGAGGTATTTTATTTAGCGTTTAGCTTTGCCTCACATGTCTGCAGCCTATTAATTCATTCCCAGGAGACCTATTGTAATTTTCCAGACACTTGAAAATTTTCAAGCAGATGTCACTTTAAACAAAACCTGAAAACTTGGAGATGTATCTGCTGATTCTTACTGGTGTCTGCAAGCAGCAATTTCTACCCTAAAATTGTTCATTCTTAACAGAGGGACAGGCTGCAATATCTGAAATGAAGCAATAATTTTTACCTTAAAAAATGGAAGTGTGGAGAAGGTATGTCTGTTTTTTTCAAGAAGGAAAAGTTGGGAGTGAGTACTTGGTTTTAATCCTGAAAAGGACTGGAATAGTTGGCTTCAAACTGGAATGGGTCTAGATAGGAGAAAGCTTTGCATAACCCTTTCTTTGAGCCTCACTCAGGCAGATAATGAAGTTATCTGGAAGATGAACAGGGAAATACATTTAGGAAAATGCCAATACCAAAACCATTGCTAAATGACTTTAAAGTAGGGAGCTTGTCAGCAGGTGGCTAACACCTGAAGAATTTGAAAGCTTTGCTGTCATAGCATGGTTATAACCTCCCCCTTTGCCCAACTCTATTCAATAAATTTGGAAACTGGATAATCAATGTATCCAGCTCCTTTGTAATCTAATACATTTTCACCACATCCTCGGTTTTCTATACCATTTAAGGACAACTACAGAGGTAACAGCATCAAGGTGAGTGCCCATAGGTTTTGTTACCTACACGTATAGGGGACAGATGAATACACTCATTTTTCCAGCTACCTCACTTGAAGCTGTTCCTTTAGGAAGGTTCAGGATGCTGATTGCTTGGTGTGGTGAGAGCTGTTGGGAAGCTGAAGTGCTGCTGTCTAGCAGGTTTCTTTGTCTTCCTGTGCAACATCGGGGCAGATGTGGGAGGACTGAACAAGAGCACAGCAAACCTGACAGCTCTAGCTCAGCCACGTCTAGACTGTGCCATTAAACCTGCTCAGGAGGGTGTTCCTTCATCCCTTGTATCACAAGAAAAGAAGAGCATAACTAGTAGTTGTTTTCTGTCTCTTTCACTAAACAGTTAAGAAAACAAAAACATTTTAAAGCTCAATGCCTGAGTTGTTCCCTGGATGCCAAGGTGATGAAGTATTAAGAACTTTGCTGGCTCAGTCAGGTCACTTCATGAGCATCAGAAAATCAGGCAGTGGACTGTGTTATCCATCTGTCAGGAAAGCCACCAAACAGCTTTCAATTAATTATTTTTAGGAGGAATGCAAATTGTCTTCGCTTGGGACAGGTCTACGGCAGGCCAGTCTGTGCTCCATAAAGCGGCATTATTCTAGTGAAATCCATGTGACTTTGTTGGCTTGTAACAGCTGAGGCTAT
The DNA here is from genome assembly GCA_013390005.1 of Calyptomena viridis. Classification (NCBI taxonomy): domain Eukaryota; kingdom Metazoa; phylum Chordata; class Aves; order Passeriformes; family Eurylaimidae; genus Calyptomena; species Calyptomena viridis. Next base: position 108,323 of record WEIV01031080.1, read on the forward strand.
GTCCTGTGCTAAGTTTTCCTTAAGCCTTTTAAAACAAAATGTTTTAACACATGAGTGTTAGGTTTCTTGGTAGTTCCAGGTAATAATGAGATTCTGGTTTCTTAGGGTGTTTGAGTCTTCATCAGCAAACTTGCAACAGTTATAGATGGATGAGTTGTGTATTTAATGCCTTTTTTCTTTGAGCTGGAGAAAATGGTTTGCAATGGTTATAGAAATACAAAAGACTGGCATAATAGGATTAATACATAACATCAAACTATGTATCTATAAATATGTGAGAAGAAACTGAGCTGAGAGGAAATACTTATTGCAGAGGGCATTGCACGTGCATGGCAAACTCGTGTAACGTCACCCTATTCCTGATAGGAGCTTCCCAAGACAAGATGTTTTCAAGGTTCTCTTCCCTTGCATTGTCATCCTCAACCCCTCCCTTCTGCATAGGCAGGCCAATTACTGGGATAGCTCAGAAGTTTCTGTCACAACTCCAGCAGTTTCTCAAAACAAGTATCAGCTTAAAAAAGCATAGGCGGATGAAACTGAAAAAAGCTACAGGGATATAGCTGGAGGGGGAAAAGGGAGGGAACGTTAGTTGTCGACTTCCAAAGCAATTGTGGATATGGATTGCATGGAAGGCTTCTCATCAGCAGGGAGTCTGACAGGTCTATCAGGGGAGAGTTCATCTACTTCTGTAATAGTAGTTATTTGAACAACTAGAGATCGATATAGTTTCTAGGGGAGATGCTGCTATTTATTGGGAAATAAGAGAGAAACATTGGTGAAAGTTTCCTTTCTGTTTCTACAGTAACCACCATCAGGAGGACTGTGTGCATGTTTGCTTAGCTGAAGTTCACATTTAGTGGTTCAAACTGGATGGCTACAGAGCCGAGGCAGGCTCTGAGTGTTGGGTCCAGAGCACCCCTCGCTCTGCCTGGAACTCCTCAGACCTCAGAGTGGTCACACAGTGGGGACTGAAGAGATGCATTAGCATCTGAAGTGGGTCACTTGTGAAATAGAAATTAGCTCTGAATTTGCATCTACATCTGCCTCTGACCAGCTATGGGGTGTTTGGGCAAGGGCCCACCCATAGCCACCTGCAAGTGATTCTTGCAGTCTCTGCCAGTCCCAGGCTCTCTGGGAATAGCCTTGTGTGCAGGAGGCAGTGTGTTACAAGCCTAGGAAGCGCTCAGTGGTGAAGGTCAGTAGCTCATTTCTATGTAGAAAGCAGAAATATCCTGATAGGTGGTGGGTGAATTTCCCTGAGAAATCTCATTCACTGCACTGCATGACAGATTTGGGTCTGTCGCCCCACATGAAGGGGGACATGCAAGTCACTGCTGCCCTCCACCACCTCCCATCCCTTATGGAAAAATTCTATGAGTACCCATCACAGAAAAACAACACACTTAGGATATGGGCACTTAAGGATCTGATTAAGTAATGATTAGGGAGACAGTAAATGGTACTATATCAAAAGCAGGCAGGAACACTTCTACTCTGTTAGCAAACATACCTGCAATATCTTTACCTTAAATGAGCTATAAAGTTGTCTGCCTCCCCTTCACTGTTTACTTTGTGTTACCGTTTTCTGCACATGCTGCAGTATTTTGCTCCTTAAGAGGTGTGTGTGATAAGCTCATGAATAACAAATGAGGATTTATGTTTGTGGATTGTGAAATAATATTAACGTGACTATTACTTTTAATCTTTGCTTTTGAATGATATATTGAGCTGCAGGTAATCCCAGAGGGATATTATTAGGGTCTGCGTATTGAAAATGTCTCCTTCTTTTGTCTTCCCTTCTATTAAGTGTGGAATTGAATGTAGAAAAGTGAAGAAGTAGGACAAACACAGGCTCTCTGATTTAATGCCTTATTTTATAGTCTAAGAGCCCCACCAACTGTATCATATAAGGGGGGGGGGGAGGAGGGGAGAAGCAAGATGAGAAATTCTGAAATGATAAACACAAGCTACCTTTTTTGAAAGAAATTACAAAAGCCTCTCCATGCTGAATCTTGATCTCCCCTAATGAACTGTTTCCAGACTTTCATTCACTTAAAAACCCAAATCTTCCTCACTATCTGGAAAGGAACAAATACATTTTCTTTGCAGCTATGAGTACCAGAACTAGAAGCTGGACTGAATTTTGCAGCCCAATATTTGAAATAATGGTAGACAAAAGTAAAGTGCTTGCAATTTTATTGGAACAAAATTGAGCAGACTGTCTCTTGAAATTTACCCTTTTTCATCTAAGTGTGATAAGAAGCTATTTCTTGAAGAGGATGAATCTCTGAAAACATTCTGCAGGACTGTAAATATAAGAGTAAAAATATGATAGCTGAGGTGGTTTCATGCAAATACTCCCCTCCCCACACATATTTGCTATCTCTTTAAATCTACTGTTCATTTCACAACATCAACAAATGTTGTTTATTATATTTGCATATCAGTGATACTGCTATTAACTTCCATTCCTACATTATTGTATTTTTGCCGATAGAACTGGCTGGACAGAAGAGAAAATTTGAGGACAGAATGAGAAATAGTTGATACTATTTTAATACAGGAATGGGGCAAGCAAGGAGGAGGAGGAAAACAGTACAGGTGGAACGTACCCCTGGCTCTTCCAGAGGCCACAGGTGCCCAGTCTGTGTCATGGCAGCAGCCTGTGGGCATGAGGAGGGTGCCCAACTGCTTCCCCAAGTGACTGGTAGATTCCCATCTTCTCTGGGGAAATGTTGGCTGCAGGAAAGCCTTCTGCAGGATTGCTCTGAGGGTCACCCTAGTGTGCTCTGAGAGCCACAGCACACTGCATCACCTGCTCTAAACCTCACTGATGACAGGAATGCAGAGATCTCCCAAGATACAGCTCAACTACCAGATCTTTGCCTTGCACGGTGTTGTGCTGCAAAATCCACCAAACACTGCTGAAAAGGTGAGCACGGACTCCTGCCTCCTCCTCCTGAGGGAAACTCTAGCAAAAATTCTGTCGATAGCTCAGCTGAAGGCAATGCAGGTTTGCAAATAAAGGAATGAAAATCCTACAACACTTGAGAGACTTGCAGTGGGTAGGAATTCAAATGTTGTCCCTGCTGTAGGACAGAGCAGAACTGAAGAAGCTGTGGTGCAAGGCACACAGAAGGACCACATAAGGACCACAGAAGCTGTGGTGCCAGGGAAGGGGGAGGGTCCATTTTTCAGGAGCAAAGTGACTGCAGGCCTGCAGCTCTTGTGTACTTATGACTCAGGCCAGTCAAAATGATGGGTGGATAAGGAGTGAAGGTTAGGTCTCTTTGTCCCTTCTAACTTTACTGTGGGAGGCAGTTTAAATTTCAATGGGAATTCTCACTCTTAAAGCTAAGATAGTCCTGTCCTTGAAAGCTGGTAGACCTAATTAAGAGAGGCTTACAGAGATGGTGAATAGATCATCTTCGCTTCTTGAGTTAATCTTGATATATAATGCATGGCAAATATTGTCTTGTTTCTTTTAAAAACCGTCAGTGAGTGGAAATTCCAGAGACGGGAAATGCAATCTTTCAAAGGATTAAGAGAGAACTAACTAACATGAACCAGATCATTAGCTTTGTATTTTCTGTTCCACCTTCTGATGCCCATATTTCACTCATGAGGATGAGTTGGAATGGCTCCAAAAACTAAGTGGAAATTAATTTCTCAAAGGCTGATCTGAAAGTTAAGATGCATTTCAAAATCACTTGCTTTACAGATCCCATCCATTTGCCCTGAAGAAAGAAAAAAATAATGCTTTATGTAGCAACGCGAAGTACAAGTCAAAAGGAATATGGGTGAGCCACTGCAGGAGGCTCAGGGGGAGACAGCCAGAAACCTAGGACTGCTGTGAAATGCTACATCAGCCCTCTCGAGGGTGGATTTAACATGTTTGAAAGAGATGCTTAAAGTAGAGGATTTTTTAAGGAAGCTGGGAGGACAATGCAAGAAGGATCATCACACTGTAAATGCACCAAAAATTTTAAGATATTAAAAATAGGTTTTTGAGGAGACCCCTTTTATCATGAAAACCCACATTACAGAAAATTCAGAAAAAAAATCAAAGGTTTGATTTTACTTTCAACATTATGTGCTCTAATACATTTAAGAACCTATTTTCAAGTTGAAACTAACATTGATAAAATGTTAAAGCTCTTTTCTTCCTCTAAAGCATGATTTTTATGATACATAAATTGTAATCTTTCTAAAATAGCAAACTTATGGAAGATTTAATTACCGAAAGATTAATTTTTTTTTGTGAGAGAAAACTGCTTTACAGAAGGTTCTGCAGAGCTGTTTTACAACTGGCTTTAACATAAGCAATTTCAATTGCAAACAAAAAAAGAGAGAGGCAATTAATTGGGTGTTCCACATTGTTAGAAAGATTCTCTTCTGAACATACCTAAGCATCAAAAAACCGCATCAGAATTAGGAAAAAGTAGTTCTGTTGTGAGATCAGATTCTAGGCTCAGCCTCAAATGATATCCCTCATTTTAAGGCTGAGAAGTAAAGGGTAAAGCACTTGTACTTTGAATTATGAATATACTTAAGATCTTTGCTGAACTATGATATGAGACTAATGATGATAAATATTGTGAAAGCGATTGAAGAGTGGTTGCATAGAAATGCATTTGTATTACTAATATTAGGTAATTAGGGTCCTTGCATTCTTCCTAGCTATTATTACAGATAGGTAAGAGGAATCACAGTAAAATTGACATTCATTTCCAAAAGTGCTGAAAACCCTCTTCTGCCACTCTTTTCTGTATGCCATGGTCACATTTCAGCATCTCCAGGCAGTCCCAGGGCAGCTAAGCAGTGGCATAAATCATCTGGTTTCATATCTAACCTGCAGATAAGTTAGGAAGGGATTTCTCTGGGCATAGGATGGGGGAGAAAGAATCACGTGCTGCAAGTAAGGTATGAAACATTTAATCCTGACACTTTTTTACTGTGATGCACATTGCAAGTGAAAGTATGGCTCGGGGTAAATAAAATGCTGACTCTGCAAGAAGAAGTGTCAAAATCAGTGTGGATTTTAATAGCACTGGATGTTAGCACTGACAGTACTGACAGTGTGACAGACTTGTGAGATGAGTTGGCACGTGCCAATCTAACTGAGAAAAATGTACACTAAACCAGAGCTAAAGACTGAGTGGGAGTGGCTGGTTCCTTCCTGCTTTGGAGAAGCACCAAAGAGCAAGGCAAGTTGACCAAACTCAGTAGAGAAATTCATTGCATAAATGCAGAACAGAGGTTTCCAGAGCTGCTGTGCAAGCCTCTTTCCTAAGGTTTAAGTTAATTTTAAAAAGAAAGTGCAGTACCCATGAAAAAGCTTCCCTTTGTTTTAGTTTTCAAATGGGTCTTTTCATCCAGTTGAACCTATTTGCACTGGCTTAGAGCAGTAATTGCTAATGATTCTTTTGGTTCAGTGTTATTCTGGACAAATTATGGCAATTATCTAGATCACAAATATATGTAACAGTCTTTGATACCTTCTGCAGTTGCCCTTGAAGTTCAAATGCCTGATGTTTAATATGGCCTATCCCATTAATGATTGTTCCAAGTAAAGTCAATGCCAATAGTCCCAGTGACCTCAGTGCTGAAGGTTCACACCCTTAGATATGCTTCATGTTAGTTCAGAGTGAGATTTTGTTTTCTTTCAATTCACTAGGTGGTAGCAGTGTACAAATTGTGTTGCATGGGTTTGAGAGTTTTTTTCTAGTTCTAATCAAAATCACTTCAGAACCTTCCTTTATTTCCAACCCATTGTTTCTGAGTCTTGCGCTGGGTTCTTGAGGGGAAAGAAGACAAAAGGTTTTAAATACCCTTCTGAAGGAATGCCAAAAATTTGTGCCATCCTGCAGATGTTTTCTTGTGATGGCAGAAGCCAGACTGCATTGAAGAGTACAGCTAGCGATGGTCAGAAAATGACATCAACATCTGAGGCTGAGCTTAAACACTTCCATCTAGCTAACATATGAAAAAAGAAGAGAGAGAGACATTGAATCTCTGTTAATTCTGTATCCTTTCCACCAGTTTTTACTGAATTCCCTGCAACATGTCAGGCAGCATGATTAAACGAATGTCCATTATGATAACAATCAGTCCTGGGAAAGTCATTGTGTTCAGCAAGGGACATTCTAGTTGACAATAGGCAGGAGGACTTGGGCTTCCAAACTACTCTTTTAGGATACAGTTTTTGCTGGGTGTAATCAATGTTTTTCAACAGTGGATATGCAGATTAATGAGAAACTGTTATTTGAAACAGATGTTGCTGCTTTGCACACTTTTGTCCCACCTAATACACTGCACATTCTAAGGTTAACCTCCTGAGCTACTTGTTGCTGCATGAGCATCAACCATTTCTTGGGAGAGAGGAAGGAAAATTTTTAACAAAATGTTTGTGGTCTTTCTCTAGCCACAAGAAACCCTTTTCAGATAGGCTGGTATAACCTTTTCACTTTTATCACTGGCATTCCCTGTGTCTTTGGTGACGATGGCCATTCCTGAGTGGTGCTCTTAGGGAGTTGGTGACAGCCAAATGTGCCGCTAAAAGGGCATTTCTCTAAAAGGGACTCTGTGTCCCTCTCATTCCTCATCTAGTACTCCTCACCTCTTTTCTCACAGTTTACTCTACTATTCAAGATTTTCTGGTGGGTGGGGTTTAATACAGTACTAGGTTTAGCCAAAAAATAACTCCAGAGAAGGTCCTGTGCTGTTATGGATTACCTCTGCTTTGGTATCCCATGTTATCTACCACACAGGTGGCTCCTGTCCAAAGTTGTCTGGTTCTGCCTCTCTGTGTCTGGGCAATCCTGGCCAAGCAAGCTGACTGTCTGACCTAGTGCAGCAATTTGAAAGTAGCTCAGTATTTTTAAAATACATGCAGCTCTAAATTTCATTCTTGATAGTTCTACTACAATGGATTAGAGATGAATGCTGGAAATTTGAAGGGGTCTATCAGAGAGACCTTTTTAGCCTAAACACACTTCATGCTAAATAAGATGAAGATATTTATGTGCTGATAGATAATGGCCAGAAGTAGCAGGGATATGATGAATACAATCCTCCAGTGAGTAGCTAGAACTAACTGTAGTTATACAATATCTCTATCTGATCCTAGTGGGATGCAGATAGGAGCCTTATCACTAACTAAAACAAAGTCCTCCTGACTGAATCAGACAGGCTGACACTGAGATCACTTTGCAGAACTTGTTCTATATAAAGCTGGCAGCAAATTTATTTTCTGGTGGTACAATGAAATAAATCCAGGGGACATTTGCAGGAGAGCTTTCAGAATTCCTCCAGGCAATGACTGTGGAAGAGACTGTGATATAAGTACACTCTCGCTTTGTGCAAAGCATGGTGAGATAGGTGGAATTAACATTGATGGGAGAAAGCACACTCAGGTTTCATCAAGATGTTTAAATATCTGGTGTCATTTTGCCAATTTGAATGGCTGAGTGGCATAAATATACTGAGTTTTGTATGTTACTTTTGGCAGCAAACGAGATGGTGAATTTTAAAATGCACATGCAAATGCAAAAAAGAACATTGTAAGTGAATATCATACCTTAATGACTTGTCCATGTTATAAGTCTTTTCATAATACCTTGAGTAATATGAAACAGTTTAATAGTCAGGGCCACAAAAATAATCCTAAAATATATGATAGAAATGATGATAAAACAAGACAGTGAAGATCAGATTTCTATTCTCCTTTGGTTCTTGTTATTTCATAATTGCTAACAAAACTTTCAGAATGAGGGTCTCGGTCCAAAGTTTCAGCAAGGAAATGATTTACACCTGGAAAACAGGCTATGCTGAAAATAGCAAACAAAATATACCAGTTCATGTTGCAAGTATGTGAATGAGAGGAAAACAGGGTATATGTTGGTTCCATGTCATACTAATCCTACAGCTATCACTTAGGAATTAATAAAAGATAGAACATGGCTCTCTTGCAGCTCTCTTCCTGCTGGCTGCTGCTCTGGTGATACATTGCAATAATATGCCAGTGATGATATTCTAGTAATAAATGATGGTAATATACCATCAGATCGTCACCACTCCAGTGATGTGCTGTTGCCATACATCATCAGGCAATGGAGTTTAAGCATTAGTGGAAGAGGCAAATTTCAGTATACATACACTGAACACGGTGTATGACATAATGCACCGTGTGTGTGTTCAGCAGTAACTGTATATGAATATACACTGCAGATATGAGGTTTTCTTACTCACTTGAATACTTAAAATCTAAGAATCATAGAAGAGGATCACAGAATCATTTGGTTGGAAAAGACTCCTGAATTCATGGAGTGATAGAGCTGCTTGGGAATCAGCTCTCCAGATTTTCACCATCCTGCATTGCCATGTGAGTGTGTTGGATGATTGCCTCTTGTAGTATTTACACAGCAAAATGATGTATAGAGCCTTGGCATGGTAGGTCAGGGTCAGCAGGCTTTCGATTTCATTTGTGACTGCTTCTCAGCTTGTTCCTAAGACAGTGATTACTGCCGGAGGGCTCACAAACTCTTCTGCAAGTGCCAACCAGCTCTTCTGCAATAATGGTATGATATTATACCTGATATGCATGCAGATGAACCAAGTAATTGGAGAGAAGAATGGAAGATATTTATCATCTCTAATTATTATTCTTTATTTCTTTCATTTGGCAGCTGCCTTCACGGGAAGCTGATACAGATGTAAGGCATCACAGCGGTGACATTTTCTCTGAAGTCTTCTCAGATTACATAATTCATAGATTACTCACCAGTGAGATTTCTGAAGAACTGATGCATCCTAGCTCCCAAACACTGATGTGAATTTGGGGAGTCATGCTGAATCGCCTGCCTACAAATAGGTTTAAACAGAAGGGAAAATTTTACTTTGCAAGTAATAGCAATAATACCAAGACATTAAGGTCAAGGGAAGAGACTCCATTTTGGTTAGTAAAATGCAGTTTCAGAGGTTCAGTTTTGATGACAACAGACCAGAGAATTAAGCTATGCACTTTAAAGATTTTTCTTAGCCTTTTTGATACTGAATTTCTCCAGAGGAATTCAGTACCAGCCAGCTCTGTGATCAATAAATATGTTATTGATGGAAAGTGAGGGAAGGACTTACAGAATCATTAAAGTTCAGCTGATTTGTCCCTAAGGCTCATATGCTCAGCATCTGTTTACATCTTAAGAGTCACAGACTGAGGCAGTGAAATTCACGGGGGAAAGAGGTTTGATTTTTATGGCTAGCTGAAATTTGTGTCTTCTAACATTGAAGAATATTAATTTCTAGGAACTGGTGCAAGTAACTTGTGCATGAGGAATCAAATTAGTCACTTCTGCTTCCACTGTTCTTTGATGTAAAACAAGTAAGATCGTTCTATTTAAGTTCAAATAAAAAACCCCAAGCCAAGTAAAGCATCACTCACAAAGCTTGGAGCACTGCAGTTTCATCACCCAAAACGCTGCTACTGTAAATTTGGTTCACCTACAAAGATTGCGTCTTTTAGTACATTATAAATAAACTTTTCAGAATACTGTTGCAAGAGTCAATGCCACATGCTGGAAAAAAAGCAATTAGAAGGAAAGAAAGTGAGGAGAGGTGAGGATCTCCAAGTGTAATATACATGTTGTAACCCAACAGAGCATCCAGAGCCACAGGGGGAAAACTGCGGGTCCTGCTGGGCATGGAACATTTTGTCTGCTTTATTAACTTCCAGTAGTGATAGTGGAACTATAGGCTGACATGAAAAAAATATCCACCTTTAATATAAAGATTGCTACTGATGAAAACTATTGCAATATTCATTAAGTTGTTCCTTTACTTCAGAATCATTACTATTAGTAGCTTGAAATATATGCCTGGAACATATAAAATTTAGGTTGCTTAAAGTTGAAGCAATTTGGGTGCTATTATAGATTTTCTTGTTCAGCAAAGGTTCCTGCTTTCTGGTGGCTTTTACCTTTCCAGTTACTTACTCTATAGCCAAGTTATTGTGTTCCTTTCTATTCTGTTTGACCTTTTAGTGCACCTATTGATTTATTTTCTTTTAAACTTTCTAAGTCCATAGTTTTATTTTGTCAGCTGTATAGCAATGTTTTACTGAAGCCTAAGTGTATTTATTAAATGCTCTTCCTATGTGAGCCAGGTTAATAATCTCTCTAAGAAGATTAAAGTTACTTTGAACACATATATTTTCCATTCTTTGATCAACATTCAGTAACATACACCTTATAGTCTCTGTTAAATGAATTAAATATTTTTCCTTTGTTGTCCCTTATTGAAGTCAGCCTGACAACCTGCGTTATCTCACCCATCTTGCCCCTACTTTTTAATGAACTAACAAGGAACTGGGATTCTTTAAGTTTTCTGGAATTCTCCCATGCCCACAGGTTACTGAGAAATGAACATTAGCTGCCAAAAAAGCTTCTCAGCCAGCTGCGTTAAAATTCCTCAATGCAAATTACCCAGAACTTCTGATTTAAGTATGTCTAACTACAGTAGCTGTTGATTAATATCCTCTTTAGTTGCAGTAGGAATAGGAAGTATATTACCATCATCATCTGACAAATACATCATCCTTTCTCCTAAGTACGGAACAGACATCTTTATAGAAATTTCTTGCATTGTTACTAAATAAAAAAGAAGTATCTGTTGTTTCTGTTTGGAACCTATAGTCTCTTTCAAGGTTTGATTTTTTTTCCACTTCAGAAATGTTTTGCAAAAACTGGTCCCTTATTAATGTTCTCAATGATACATTTTTGTTTTTCTTGTCAATTATCTATCCTCTTTTACTATCACATTTGTCTTTTTTGTCCTTATTGGTAAGACTTACTTTTATGGCTGCATTCATTTTCTACTGCAGAGGTTTTTGATTTATTATGCTGAGCTTATTTGGTTGTGTTTTTACACAGACATAGTCTTCTTTCTCCTGTTAGAATAAGATATTTTTAAGAAGTTTATTTCCTTCTTTTAGTTGATCTTGCTCGTAATGTTTTCTGGCTTTATAAAGCCAACTTTCTTAAGGCACCACTGTACTCCGTACTGGTTCAAACTTTATTTTGCTTGTGTATAGCAATACTAATTGAACTACCACTTGTGTGCCAATAATGAAGCCAAGACTGGTACTTGGTGTAAGCATTTCCCCTTTATTCAAGAGCACATCAGAGGTAACCAAAAATTACACATAAAACTGATTTGTTCACTCCTGACACTGAAGTATTTCTTCCTGGTAAAGGTTCCTCGTCTTTCCTATGGGAAAGACCTGGCTGCAGAGTCAAACCAGGAGAAATGCCAGCCTCACCAGAGGAGTTTTATAGCTCCCTATGGGATATGGCAACTCACTCCAGCTGGGCCCAGGCACAAATTCCTCCTCGGTCTTCCTTCCTCCATGGCAGGATTCCCTGGCAGTCCCTGAAATGAGGACAGGCAGCTGTGAGGTGTCCTCTGCCAAGGCAAAGGACATTAACTCTCTTCTTATCACCCATCTGATGGGGTCTATAGGACTTATGAAGGAATTATTCAAATCTCATGGGTTCTGCCCCAAAGTTGCCTGGTGTCAAGGGGAACTCTCCCCAGTGAATTCTATGCTGGGCTGGCTTTCAGCCTGTGCTAATATTGGAGGTAAAGGATGAGAGCTTGGCTTTTTAGAAGGCTGCATTTTGCAAGTTTCTTTGCAGCACTTCTATTCACTGAGCTGCTGGCCAAGAGCATAAGCTGCTTTAAGTCTTTGTGTCTATGTAGAGCATGTTTGTGTTCTTGCTGCTTCAAGGGAGAGAACGAGCTGATATTCCCCCCTGCTCCCACTCCTCAAGGCTCTCAAAACAATACCCCTGTTCAGTTTGAGTCCCTGGACTAAAATGTCTGCACACTGTTTTCCTCACTTGCATTTTACTCATAGCCGCTATAATTGTAGCTGGTTAATGTGCAGTGGCTTCGTTAGGTTGTTAACAGATCCAATTAGGGCCAAGTTCAATATCTGTTCTGTTGCTTTGCAGAGGACAAAACTGGCTTACATCTTAACTGCAAACCTGATTAGAGGAAAAAATCTTTCAGCAGTTCTTTCCCAGTGTGTCATCCCCTCTGTCTCTGGAAGTGCTTGGATTTATATGTGTATCTTCAGCAGGTGAACAGCAATGTAAATATGCAGAATCACCAGCAAAGGCAAAGTGCTCTTGCTGAGGGACTGCTCGGGACCTTTCCTGCAGGGCTGGGTCCTGCAGCGTGCCAGCAGTGGCATTTCTGTGGTCACATTAGTAACCCCTTCCAGCCCATGCTGCGTTAATTAACACACATTTCATGGCAGCATTCTTAAAACTGCCACCGAGTCACAGCCTGCCCCAGTCCTGGACTTCCCTTCACGTGAGCATGGGATGCTGGAGCTGGAGCGGGAACCAACGGGGGGGCTTTGCCTGTTCTCTTTGCACAGCTGAAACATCCCATCCCATCTAAAGTTCAAAGTCAGGCTGAGCATCCAAATATGCGTGTGGTATGTCAAATGCATTAACAAAGCTTCCCCCACTTCCGCCGAAAAAAGAAACAAAGAATTCTTTCTATTCTGAAGCTTCAGCTGTAGGCTTAAATACTATATCTTAGGCTGTAGGCTTAAATAATGCATATACATGAACTTTCAATGTGTGATACTGTATTTTATAAAACCATGGCAAAGAAAATGTATTGCTTGCTTGCCAGATTCCTCCCCCTCAGTCCTGCTCCTAGGAGCTTGTTGTAGAGCTAGGAATATTCTCTCCCCATAGCTAGGCTTTGACAGTAGCTTGCTTTTGTGATTGCAAGTGAGCCATAAAGGAAAAAAACCCCAAACAACAGAAAGAAAAGAGTTTACAGCAAATTAATAAGTCTCTTCTGCTGAATATGTTATTTCTATTAAAATTTTAAAAGATTTTTAAGTGACAGTAAATGTGGTCTTATTTTAGAATGGTTTCCATAACACTACACAACAGTTGCCAATGGCACTTATGCCTTGTCGTGCATACACACACAGTTATTTAGCTGACAACAGTGTTTAAGCCATTAAACAAGATAATATTGCAACTGTTATGCAATGGTAAAGCTTGCTCTTGAAAGAAGTATTTGGGGTTTAAAGCTGAAAGTCGACATTTGTTCCATATTCATTTATATTTGCTTTATTAGAAATGTATAATTTAATGTAATATTCAAGGCCCTTAGGGTATACACTCTGTTACCTATAAAACATTCATGCACACTGAACACTTTTTTTGGTGCCAGTTCTTGGCTTTGTACATCTGCTATACAATACTGAGTATTCTAACTAACAACATGCCTTAATTGAGTTTAGGTGTTTGAGTCATTTATTTAAATTTTGTAGTGTGAATAATTTATTTCAATTTACATTTTAATTATTTTACCTACTTTTTTGGGAGTAACCTCATTTTCTGGCTTCTAAAAACATAATCGGCATATGTTTACTGCAGCAACATTCACACTTACTAAATTCTCTGAGAAGTTTAGTTCCAAACTGAGAAATACTAATGAATTATTCATACATCAGGCATTAGCTGGAATTGAATTAGGATGGCCAGATCTAAAAGAAACCTGACCTTCTAGTGTTCAACAGTCCCTAAAGCTCCCTAAGGATTGTTCCTCTGCCATGGCAAGTTGGACTAAACTCCATTTAAATATGGCAAAATATGAATATTTCTGCAGACAATGTGGATTTATATGTTTCCTTTTTTATTATTTATTGGGACATCATGCATGGCATGGAGTTCTTTGTGCTCTTTACTCAGGAATATTTATAACCCAAAGGAAAAGGGATGTTTTTTGTTTGGTTGGTTTTTGTTTGTTTGTTTTCTACATTAGTTATCCTTGCTAAAATGGACTAATCAAGGCCACTTTTGCCTATGTAACTAATAGAAAGTGAAGGTCTGGGATAGGTGTTCCATTTCCAGCTAGTGTTCATTGTATTTAAGGGCCTCAAAGATGAGGAATGAATACATACCCATAGACAAAAGTGTCTCACCTGTGATAGCCTCAGAAATTCACCAGTGTGTCCGGAGCTCCAATGTGGTGCATTGTTTGTGAGTTTGCTGGGAGAACTGCAAGGAAGTCTGAGTTCTAAAGACTTATGTCCTCAGAAATAAATTTAGTGGAAAAACCAACAATAAAGGCATTATTCATTATTTATTTATTTAATTATTTATTCAGCTAATCGTTAATTCTCTGAAAATTCTGCTTGCTTTAAAGCTGGACCTGAAAAATGGAGGCACCCAGAAGAGACCAAACTAAAAAAGTGCCAAACTGAGGGCACTCTGTGGTGCCAAGCCTGAGTGTTGTCTGTCCCACTCGAGCCTTTCTGGGGTGCACAGGCTGCCTGATCTGCTGCCATCTGTGAGTCCCCCAGTGCTGAGACAAACGTGAATGTCCTGCCCCCAGGCCAGTGTCATTTCCTCGTAGTATGTGGAAAACTTACTGTTCTGTGCAGAATTAGAACCTGAGCCCTGAGCAGTCAATGTGGGGAACCATGGGTAGGTATGACATTACCTGGTTCTCTTGCTGTTTCCTGAGCCTTGGCCACAAACCTTTTCCTTGCAACCACAGGTGTCTAACTCACTTCACTGGAGCTCTTCAGCCACACTGATATTTGCATGGTGCAGTGTTCAGGGCTCATCGGTTTAACTCATGCAGTGCTGTGGCTCCTTTAACCACTGCACAGAAAAGGATCAGGGTTGGTCATCTGGTTAGTGCTCTTGGTAATTTGTTCACCAAAGAATGCTTGTCACAGTTGTCTACAGTTCTTATACAGGTTTCTAGAGCATTAGCCCCTGGGTCTAACAGTCCTAACATTACGACTGTAAAATGGAAAATGGTAAGCTGGAAATATTTTTAAAAATATAAAATCTTTAGCTAGAACAAACTACATTCATATCTTTGTTTTGAATACCAACTGAGATGCTATTAAAAATAAGCCTTTCATTTTTCAGCTGTAAAAAAATCCTACAGCTGTGCAGAAGTTGGGTGCAGAGGAGTCTGCAGGGAAGCAGTGACCTGGTGAGTTGTGATTCAGACATGGTGACAATCATCTCAGCTGAGACTATAAACTGCAGCTTTCCAGAGCTAAACCCACAATGTGCAGCATCAAACAATGTGGCGTCAGTGCTGCTGAGAGCTGCGTTACTGGGGACCTTGCTGCTGACCAGGAGGCTGCCCCAGAGGTGACACAAAATTAATTTTGAACTTGGCAAGTTCTCTGCTTGGGAAGGTTTGATGTGGGTTGTTTTGGGGTACAATGGATGCTCAGGCTGTTTTTTCTGCATCACAGTTTGCAAATTCCAACTGAAGGAACTGATTAGTTCAGCAGATGGTTAAATACCTTGTTGAATCAGAGCCACATCCGATCGCTGCACAAAGGGAAATAACTTGAGGGATGATTATGACAAGCACAGTGCTGTGGACTTCTGAGGAGTGGGAAGTCCCAGAGCCATGTGAAGGCAGTGTGGGGACAGTGCCAGCTTGGACAGGGAGCCCCTGGCTGGGGCTGGGAATGCAGATGCCCCAGGCACTACAGGGAGGAGAAGCCCACAGGGGCATCGTGTGTCGGGGGTGCGAGGCCCATCAGTGCTGGTTTGGCAGCAGGAAGCAGCAGAGCAGGAGCATCCTGAAAGTCATCACACCAGGAAATGAGCTGTAGGGACCACAAGCTGCTGCAAATTCATGGCATTACAAAATCCACTCCACAGTCATCTTTAAATACTCATTCCTCACTAACACAGGCAGGTTTTTTTTACTCAGACCCTTACAAACACCTGTCCTAAAACACAATGGACTTTGTAGCAATGCTGATATGCAGTACAAAGCTACTAGTGAGCTGTGGTGAATATGCAATATACACAGCTTTCTGTATTGCACCCTAAAGTAACCTAGAAGTAATACAGTTGAAATAATTTTGAATATGACCTCTGTTTTGAAGGTCATGAACAAAAGGCCTTCATGAAAACAAAACAGAATATTTTACAAATGACAAGGAGTAATCTCTAATAAAAAATTTCCCTCCTCAAGCAAAGAGATTAATTAAAGATATAAGCAAAAGGTGGGAAATCAGCATCAGTTGTTGGGAAAAAAGAAGAAATCCTCTTTGTTTCACATAATATATTTACACTTTTTTTTTTTTTTGTAATTGGTCTGAATGTTTGGGCATTTTGTGGACAATTCTGAGATTACCAGTTCTTTGTCCCATTGTACTTTCTATCCAATACTGCACATATGCAATAAATGTGCAAGAGGTTAGAGTGGGAGTGATGGACATAACTGAAAACACTTTTGGCCTTGTTTGGCTGTGAAAGGCTTTTCAGGTGCAGATTTATTTGAGAAGGGACTAATATGAGAAGCATGCCTTCTTATTTGATGGCTCTGAACCTACCCCCTCTCCTCACCTTTCTGCCAGAGGCACAGTGGATATGCTGGGAGAAGTCTCATGCCATACTTTTTCTCTAAGCCTCTACTGCTGGAAACAGGATATTAAATGCTTGGCAATAAAGCAGGTTCTGCTTGTTGTTCAGTAACCTTGTAGCCTTCAGCTCTGCTCGAAAATCTTACAGGAGCTGAGTACCCAAGAAGGAATCAATGATTTGTATCAGGGCGGAAGGAGGATATTAAATATACACTGGAGGAAACAAAAAAAAGAAGCCAACCTTGGAGCAGCCAAATGGGTAGAGACCCATCGGTTCGACTGCTACCCCTCATTACTTGTCCCTTGTTGTTGCCGAATTTAATCTTACATGATTCTTGCTAGCCCCTCCTGTGGCACTGCAGGCTGACTTTTAACTTGATGAGTGGCTTTTGTGCTCAGCCTCTGCTGGTCGGGGAGTTGTGGCTGGGGAGGGACATGAGGCAGGAGGGGAAATAGCGCTGCTTCTCCATCTGGGCTCTTCCAGGTCCTTGTGCATGAAACCTATCAATCATGGGGAAAGGGTTTCTCAGCACTGCTAGAGCTGAGGAAAGCATATGTTCTTCCCACCTTTGTTATTAGTCCACCCCCTTACCTGAGGGCTGCATACTCAGTGTCAGCTACCTCCTTGTGATGTCCAGGAGGAGCTATGCTGCTGATGCTGATAGCAGAGAGGGAGGCAGCGGGTGAGGAACAGAGAGTGAGGCCAAGTGAATGCTGAGTTGCTGAGCTACTGCTTCCCAGCAACTGCAGGTGAAGGTGTCTGCAGGTCTCTGGTGCTGCTGGAGGCGCTGGGCAGGGAGGACAGCACCACTGGGTAGCACTTGAAAGGACTTGCTATTATGGTTTACATATTTCCCTCTGGCTCAGCTGTCAGCTATCCACCACTTCTAATGGTCCTCCTCTGTTTCCTCTATTCCTTCCTCATATTTTTATAAAAAAAAATCCCAACTTCCGATAAATAATATCCAGAAAGCTGTCCCTGCAGAAAAAACTCTTTCCCTTGGCTCTTCACATAATGGTCAAGGCCGTGATGCAGCTGTGGCTGATGGCCAGTTAGCTCTCATTGTACACAACATCCCAGTGGGCTGGGAGATCAATCCTCACACAGACAGAACATTCTCCTTTGCAGGGGCACAGTTTTCTGCATGTCTTCCTGAGCTGACTGAAACTGCTTGCACAGGGACTGTCCTTTGAGCAGCCAGGCGAGGTGGGGACTTGGATTTCTGATGGGTCTGTCAGGCAAATGAGGAAGCCCAGGTTGCGTATGCAGAAATCAAAGTGCCTTTCTTGTTTCTCGTGAAGGAGGAGGCAGTCAGGTTTGGGACTGCCAGGTGTGCTTGGTGCAGCTGCTCAGGCAGCAGGAGAGCAGTGGGGCTCAGGCCACAGACACTGTGATGGGCTGCTCTGGTTGCAGGACAGCAAGGAAATTAAGGGTTCATGTGTTTTACTTTCCTTCTGAAGTGCACAATTCATTGGGAAGCCTTCAGGGAGTCTTACTGTTTACAAATTCTAGGTTAGGGAAAAATTACTCTGTTTTTTTCTAAATGCAATGAATGAGAACAGTTTGGTCAGGAGGATATTACACCCATGACGCTTTGCTAGAATGACAGAGGAGACCAAGCTGAGAGACTGCAATTCCAAACTGGAAGAAGGAAAAAGTCCAGGACCTCATTCTGGTCTCTGAGAGTTCACAGGGGACAGCTGTGCTAGCACTGAGCCGTGATGATTTGGGGGGGTGCCATGATGCAAAATCTAAAGAACTGAATCTGGTCTCAGTTACTATAGTGCAAATCCAGAACAGCCTGTTAAATCTCACCAGTGGTGAAGTATAAATGGTAGCGTATCAGTCCCCCATATGTAGTCACTCTTCCAGTTTCCTTCTGGATCTCTTGGGTTAAGCCTTTCCATACACCCACACATGCAGAGCTGCTCTCCAGCCCTTCTGCAGCTGAAGGGCCACCAAAGGCTCCTTGAGTGATGGTGGCTTGTTCTGTTGTTTGAAACAGAGCATCTTTCACCTTGCCTCTTAATATTGATCTGGAATGACTATTCATTCTTGTATATCACCATAAAATCCATCTGGAATGATAGATTCATTCCAATTAAATACCAAGCTTCCAGATTAGTCCAAGTGTAATATAAAAATCATTAACTAATTCCTAGCACCCACTTTTCCTGGCCCGAGCAGAAGGCTGAGAGACAAGATCAGTGTTTTTATATCACTCCACTGTGCTTTCTTACAAAATGCCAATTTTCAGTCCCATACTGCATTATTGCCATTGTTGTCCTTTAGGGGTTGATGTTAATGATGACTGAAACTGCTTAATGAGCATGTGCCTTGAATAAGCTCTTTATACACCTTATAAAATAATTACATTTTATTGAAAATTCCACAGGGCCAAGCTCACAGAAGCAGTCAGGGGTGCCAATTTAATAGGATACGGTACAGCGCTTTACTCAAACAAGGCTGGATCCTTCAGAAGTTCACCTTCATTGCCACAAAGGACAGCAGAACCACATCTGCCAAGTGCAGGATACCTACCCTTCTCCATCCCAAGACACTGAGGAAAGGCAGTTGTACTTAAGGATCACAGAACACACTCTAAGACTGGAAGTGGTGTTGTATGGAAAGAGGAATAGGGTTGGGTTCTAACAGCACAAACATGCCTTTTCTGTCTCTGATGAAAAGTGACTTCACAATAGCATGTTAAACTTTCTTTAAATAGTGCTACTAAGCTCCTTTTTCCAGTCTAGTTCCCATCCATCATAGAGTAAAATTGTTGGCCTATTAAAAGAAGAAAGATATTCCCAAAGGAAGGCCTTGCAGTGTCTTTTGGGATGCAATGTGGCTTCTGCCTTTCACAACACACAGCAGTGGGAGCTCTTAACAGGGCTATAGAAAGTTCTTAAATAAGAATGAATGACAAACAAAGATCCTATTGACTCTGGATAGGATAAGTTTCTCATCATGTAAACATTTGTTAGAGGGGAATGGCTGCATGATTCACAGTAGGTAAATTGCTTGTAATAAATTTCATTGGAAAATCAAAATTTGGAAATTTATTTTTCATCTTTAAGCAAAATGCTTCCACATCTATCATTGAGGAAATATTCTTTGAGTTGGAACAGAGTAAAAGAGGGAAGTCCAAATGAAATACTCCCATAATGGGCTTTGACTGTTATAAAATACATTTTCGGGATAAAATGTAAACCTTGTGAAAACTTTTTCAACCAGTGCCAGGTTTTAATTATTATTATTATTGCAAAAATGCTAAAGGATCTCATAATTACAAGACCAGATCCTTCAACAAAATGTGCTTTTTTTTACTATAAAAACTTCTTTCAGAGTATTTAGTAAATGTGTGCAAGACCTATGTATCAAAGCCCACAAGGACCAGTGTGTCAGGGAAGCTCCTTGCCACCCATGTCTCTCAAGGCAGGGAGTCTGCAGCTACTGAGGATATCTGAGCTGCAGCAGCCTGGACTAAAAAACAAGGGAAGCCTTCAGCATCCAGATCTCAAACTCCTTTGTTGGCAAAATTCTGAATTTTGTGTTAACACAAAGTCAATACTGAAAATCACAGGATGCTTTTGAAAGGTGAAAGTCTGGCATATTTTCTCTGTCTTATGGTTTCTGAGTCTTTACAGTAGGTTACTGTCATGTTTTCCAGTTTTTCCTTTGCAACTGTGGAGGTTAAAAGTGTATTTTTAAATGTCATATGCGTGAATAATTATCAATTTCCTACTATTCCTATGACATTTCCAGGCTCCTGTCCATGGCTGCTCATTCCTACCCAACCAACCACAGTTTCTGAGCCCATAGCTAGGGAACACTCCTCATACAATTTCTTTGGCTCTTGGCACAAGCTCAGGCTGGGGAGAAGAGCAGGGAACAGGCACAGTCTTCCAGACTGGGACAGTTTCAAGGAGAACAGAACAATTTTCATCCTGTGGAGCACATACTTCCAGAGGTTTCACCTACCACTCTTCTGCAGCATGCTATGGCACCATCATGATTCACTGCAACCTTCTCCCCAGCCACAGTGCTGCAGTTGTCAGGAGGAATCCACCTCTGATGGGAGGGAAATGTCCAGCACAGTGATATGTCTTGCTCAGAGTAAGTGCTGGTTGTGCCTACAAAGTAAAATAAACAATTGCAGTAAATAAACTGATAAAAAAGCCAAAAAGGTGAAAAAAAGAAAGGTTCACCCCCCCCCTATTTTTACCCTACAGTTTACAACAGGGAGACAAAACAAACCAAGGAAGGATACTGAGCATGTCACCTATGTGGTTGGTGTCTGTACACAGGGACGTCTGTCATGGGCAGTCACTTGTGGACCACCAAAGTAGAGCTTTGTATGAACTCAGTTAAACTCTGAACTCTGAAGGCAAGCCCTCCAAATGTGGTTCTTGTGTGTGTTCGGTGCCGGGGGTTACACTCAGGTGTCTGTCTGCAGTTTATAATCAGGAGCTCTATGAAATAATTTCATTAGGCAGGTGTGAGGTAAATGCACAGCACAATCCTGTATAACACAATCATCATCACAATTTGATTCCCCTGCCCATCACCTTTCTCATTTATCTTCAGAGACCTCTTAATGAAACAGCTGCTTAGATTTAATTAAACAACAGCATTATATAAACAAGTTCTTTTGTTTTGTGTGCTGAACAGGGTATTCATCTTCAAAAGCTTTTCTGCCAGAGCTGGCCTGGCTGCCCCTTGACTTGTCTCTACTCCAATTACCACTCCAGTTTAGCTGATTAATTTGTAGCCACTGGCAAACATGCACAGTTGGCAGGACATCATTTCATTTCAGTGACAAGCACTATAAAAAGATCATTATTTTCATTAGCATAAATAACTGCATGTTGATAGAACTCTGGTTTCTGAAAATAGGTTAAAGTCTAAACTGTCTTTATTCATTACCCAGATATAATTGGAAGTAAAATTATCACATAAGTGAACAATAAGCTATCAGTGTATAATGCTTAATGTCTGCACTCAGTCCAGTAATAGTCTGGAATGATTTTTTTCTCTTAAAAGGAGACATTTTTTTTGGTAAATGTCTGTACAGACGCACACTAATTTTTTAAAAAACCATACATATTTGATGGTATATAAGAAAAGTCAGTGAAGGAAAAATTCACATGGCAAATAAATAAGTTTTCTACTGCATTTCCTAGGGCATACAGATATTATTTTTCCAGTCTCTGGCCTAGGTTGGATGCTTTGAAAGCTCTTCTGGCTGCAACCTTCTAGTCAGTTATATTCCTAACAGTTTTTCCCTGACTGGGTCTTTAAGAGTTGATATTGCATAAAATGGTCCTTTGAGATTAAAGGCTTAGTTTTCTGTCATTCTCTTTTCTCCATTGTGCTGATTCCACATCTTGGTGGCAGTTTTACTCGAGTCTGGCAATGCAGCACCTGAATCACCCCAGTGATAGAAGTGTCTATGCCTGCAAAACAATTGTCCCCAGTAGGACCCTCTCTGTGACGATACCTCATTGATACCTCATACATGCCAAGACATCAACAATAATGAAAGAAAGCAGCAAAAATAAGAAACAGAGTTTGAAAGGTTGCTGCTCCAAGAGCTTTATTCCCTTATTTGCAGCTTAGCAGCTCTTCAGATGAACAGGTGTATTAATACAAAGGATGTGACCATCTGGATGGTTTTAAACCACTGTCCTAAAGAGAAAATTTGAAACAAGATTTCTGCTTTTGGCTCTTAGGGAGTATTCGGTTTTACTTCACACAGAGAACTTTACAAATTTATATATATTCACACATACATGGTGCTCTGTATCTATATATGCAGAGCCCTGTCTTTGTACCAATGGTCTGGAGTAGACTCCAGCAAATGTTGGACAAGCATGAAATTTAGTCATTATACCACCCATATGGGTTCATGATTCTGAGAACAGCCCTTGAAAGATACCACTGTTGCTTTTTTACTTAATTTGCTTCTGATAGTATTAGTGGTAAAATAAATTTTCCTTTGTATTACATAGCAAAAGAAACAATGGGCACTGCATGGAAGAACAAGAGAGGCTGCCTTTACTTTTTTGCTATTGAGAAGCCTTGCTTTGAAATGTTGCCCAGAACATTTTCATGCCCAGTTTTTCTATGTCTTTCTGTCTATGTTGGAAGATGACTTTGAAAATTAGCTGGTTTATATAACAGAGAAGAGCCAAGGGTAATAAATAGGAGAGCAAATCATTGCCTTAGTATTGAATATTTTCCAGGAAAATAAATTGTAGATGAGTGAAAGGTGAAAACGAGATTTGGACTTCTGACATCCATTGGATCCCCAAAGTTCCTCACAGCTGGTGCCAGCCTCCCAGGCAGAGCCTTGCCCATTTCCTGGGGGTGAATGGGGATATATGGAGAAAGCTGAAGAACCTGTTATGTTGTCAAAGGATAACCAAACTGAAAATATCTTGCAAAATGCTGTGTAATATATGATGAAATTTCACACCCAGAGTGAGATGTAGGAGAGAAGAGGGTGGAAGGTCTGACAGCACTGGTGAATATCCAGGTTGGGAATTAAATTATATGTTTCAATGTTAAAATGGATTTTTTTTGTTTTGAAATCACTCTTGTGAAATGCTTATTTTACAACGAATAGCTCATAAGACAATGAAAAAGGCACACTGAAACATGCTTTTGTTTTGTTAAAAAAAAAAAAGAAAAAAAAGCAGCCCACCCCACACATCAGTGGAGTTTGTTCAGGCTTTGCTTGCACTCAGAACAAATGCTCTGAATTAAAGCATATCACAGGCTCTGCCTCTGCATGTCCTGCAGCACCAGCACATGCCTTGGGACCATCTGGGGCTGGCAAAAGCCACCAAAGGACAGAGCTGGGGCTGCTGACAGCAGGGCCCAGGGACAAGTTGTCCTCAGGCATTCGCTGGCAGTGGGCACAGAGGGGGTGGTGGGTGAGGTCCTGCCTGGCACCTGCTCCTGTGAGTAGTTGCAAGAATCCCTATCAGATCAGAACAGGTAAGTGAGAAATGAGAGACAGTCCTGTTGGCTTCCACATCCCGTTATGGCAGCAAACAGAGTAATAAAGAGGCATCATAGAACTCTCTTCAGAAACAAGCAGGAGAATCCTCTGACTTGATCCTCTGGAGCATGAACAAGTCTGGGAAATGCCTTTCAGGAACAGTGATTTAGTAAGCCATGTTATTTACTTCGGTAGCAGGAGCCAGAACTGTAGCAAACTGTGGTTACCTTTTGGGGACAGAAGAAGAGGTTAAGGCTTGTTTGCAGCAGACAACGACTTGCAGAGAGGAGCAAATATATAGGTTTGTTTGTTTGTTTGAAGTTACTACAAAACACCCTCGGGGGTCATTGTAAATAAATAGCGTTTTGGACCTAACTACTTGAGGTGTTGCTGAATAAGATGCATTGTATGAACAGGACAAAAGGCATTAACAAGTCAGCAGAAGTCAGACATTAAGGTAGAATAAGAGCTTGTCTATTCCATCTTTAGATAAAACTGGATATTTAAGATGTAATGCAACTTCTGGCAAATTGTGGACTTCTAGAAATTGCTATTGGAGTTCTGAGAAACCATGAAAGGAAATAGGTATAGTATTGAGGAATCAGTTGCACTTGCTACTGAAGAGTTCACCTGGGCTTAGGTCCCATTTGGCTGGTGTTGCATGGACAGGAGAGGAGCTTTGTACAGAGCAAGGACTGCAGGTTACAGCAGGCAGGGTGCCTGCCTGCCAGGTCAGCTCTGAATGTGCTCTACCATCATTTAGGGAAGGGCTGCACATGCAGTGGCAGCAAACTTATAAACAATAGTTTGCCTGAACTTAATGAAATAAACCCTCTGTATTTCAGACTGTTAGGCACCTTCGAGTTTTGGTAAACATGAAAATTCATTTACCTGAACTATCAGTAATAAATAGTTTTATAATAGCAGTTACCATCTACGAAAAAAAAATTGGAAAGAGACCAGATTAGCTTCTTACAAGTGATAAAAATCATTGTCTTGCAGTTTAAGTGAATCCAAGACCATTTACCTGGAATAGAGGCTGCAATGTCTTGTTAAACTCGTTGAGTGGCCAACGTGCCCTCAGAAGCACCTGCCTCAATCTGCAGGCACAGTTAGTTTTGGTTAGTCTACAGCAAGTGACAGTGGGATTTTGTGCTGCATGCTCAAACATCAGGTGAACATGTGCTACTTGTGCCCGTGCTTGAGATGGATTTTCTTCCTCCGAATGATAATTTCTGTTACACTATCATTATCATAGGAATTGTCCCAGAAAGCACAACAAAAGCAGGTTTTTTTTCCTCACAAGAATTAGTGCTGAGGACTCATTCCAATGTCCTAGTCCTTTGCTGAGCAGAAATGCTTGTGCTTGCATTTTCTTCAGCTGTTGCTATCTGGCTGCCAACATGGCTAAACTCATGACGGATCAGATTTACTGCTGCAAGATGCTTGCTTGGAGCGAAAGACTCAAATGCTTTAAGAGTATCCAAGTATCACTCTATTGGCTGCCCTCCAGTAGCCTTATCTGGCTAATATAATACTGCAGAAACAAAATTGAAGAGATTAAAAAAAAGTAATGTGTGTGGACATGGTAGTGTAAAACATTGACCAGGGAGAACACATTTTTAATGTAATGCAGGTGACCTGGAACAACTTTCATTCCTGTGTCCATTTCCCTATATGTAATACAGCAGATTAAAAAACTTTTTAGCCTTTTGAGCATGGATTTCTGGGCTGAAGGATCACAATGAAGTTTTATAGCCCTTTCTTATGAAGTGTGGCATTTCTGACATTATTTGATGCGCAAGAGCAGCTGCATTAGTCAAAGGCTACGCTTGGATAGTTATCACTTTAAGCCCATGCCCTGGGAGTATTGTATTCCGTTCCCTCATTATTTCCAGCCCTGCAGGTTATACCAAGAGTTGCTATTAGTACATTACAATCATAAAATGGAGGTAGTCACTTTCTATAAGGGTCAGGTTTACTCCTAGAAGCAGACAAACTTCACTCTGCAGCTTGGATGGACTGGCAGTGCCCCATTCCAAGCCTTTTGGCTTCCTGGTTATTTTGTGTGCAGCCTCTCTCAACCTTTTTCAGTCCAAGACTTGCTTGGACAACTCTAAAACATTCAACACAGTCTAACACTACATCATCTATACGATGCAGCCATCAGCCTGTTCATCTTACAAAAACTCCTACATTTACCAAACATACAGACCATTGTATCTGAGGAGTGTTGGGGTCAGAGTCACAGATATTGCACATGGCTATAAGAGAAAGGCATTCTGAGTATATTTAGCACTTGATAATTCTAAAGGATATATGTTTTCCAGTGGGTAGCATCTGGTGTTTGGTGAAGTGTGCCGTCCAAGTAACCTCCACCTTGGCAGTGTCTTGTTGGATATCAGTGGATGAAGAAAGGGAGATGGTGTGGTTTAGTGAGCACTTGGTGCTGTGCTTGCCTCCTGTCTGCCAGTGTCGGTGAGCTAGTGACAGGGATGTTGGTACTCTGAGGAATCTTGGTGATCAGGTCATCAAATGTGGAGGAAGATGTGGAAAAAAGAAAGAGAAATAATCATGACAATCAGGCCCACTTCTTGACTTGAGACTGTTCCATTCCCAGAGGTCATGACAGATTCCCTGAGGAGTGACCCCCAGCTGTGTGCTGCAGGCAGGGCAGCACACACTGCCCCAGGCAGAAGAGCAGTGCTGGACGTGTTGGTGACTGCACCTAAGGGAGCAAAACTGCTCCTAAAGTTGCTGGGAGTAAGGTGTCCCTTCCCACAGCCTGACAAAACACCACTGTTCGGCTGCATATATCCTTGCTGGCAAGAAGATAGTCAGGTTGCTTGGGCACATCTGAATGCACATCTGCTGCTGAAAAACTCCTAATAGATTTCAGGCATGGAAGAAACAGCTGAAATTGAAAACAATGTTTTCCGTGGGACAAACTTCCTTGACCCCAATTCTCTGTGTGTTACAACAAGCAGGATACAGATCTAAGGGACATACAAAATGAAATAGAAAAGATCAAGGAGCATTGTCCTTATTTAAGCCACTTGCTTGGTGGAGCTTTGTGGCTGAACTATAGCACAGGGCAGCACTTCCACACCGTGCCTTTCATTTGTTAATCACTTTTTGAAAAAGCAGTGATCTTACTTTTGCTAAAGTAGTGTTTAACAAGGGTGCCTCACGTCTGATCATCATTAATCAGTGAAATGAAAGCCATCAATTTAATGATAAGACTATAAGATAAAATTCTAATCTTATTGATGGTGCTTCGCCTCAGAGGCACAGGAAAGAGCCTTATTTGGCTGTGTGTTGTCTACATTCACCAGTGGCACTTCCCCTACAAATAATCCCTATTGTTACCTTAATTGCAGTCCTAACCAACATTAGTAAAAGAATAACATCATAACTGCACCCCAAATAATTTTTTGTCATCTTAAATGGTAACACAGTTTCTCCAATACATTAAAAAGATTTTAATCAGGTATTTTCTTGGAAGCTTTCGGAGGTGACACCAGGCTTCAAGAAACCTTGGCTGTGTGGCATGAAATCCTAGATCAACAACAATCTTTTTTTGACCCTGCCTTTCCCAACAAAAATTTACAGTAGTATATTAAGAAAAAATAAAATATCCAAATTGCAAATATTCCCTTGCATATTTTTTTCTGAGAAAATATTAAAAAAAATACGATGTGATGGGTGTTGACCACATCGCTTGAAGAATTAAATACTTTGGTGTTAGTCAGGGTATAAGAAGATAAATGGACTATCAGGATTACATATTTAACATATTTATTTAAAGATATCTTTCAAAATGGCATATATAGACTACAGATATGTCTAGTACACACAAAGATAGTCAGTGGAGATACCTGAGGGGTTTTCTTTGTTATGTTTTGTGTTTGGTAAAGCTTCTTATCAAAGCATAGTCAGATTTTCAACAGTTGAGGCAAGACTACTAACTTTGATCACGCTCTAGGCTGCTGTTGTAATGGCCAACTAGGTCAACAGGCTGTTTACCACTGGGGCTTATCGTCCTTCTGCTGATATGCTTGTCCTGTCTGGAAGGCATGTTATTTATGCTAAAGATATTTATACCTGCTAGGAATCAGGTTTTAGCCCCAACATCACGTGTGGATGTAACCATGCTATGAATCCTTTCACTACAGGCTATAAAGCCCAGGTTTCAGCAAAGCTGTTCTTCAAAAGCCAAGAATCCCAAAACTGAAGCCTATATTGATTGGTGCTAACAGCACCAGGAGCAAGAAACAAATGGAGCATCCACAGTTTAAATATTACTTTGGTTGAACTAATTGACTTATGGTGAGAAGACCTAAAACAGCATGAGGCTCTGCCCCTGCTAACGTGTGCGTGGGAGAGGAGAAGCCCAGAACAGCAACACTGCATAACGACCCAGGAGCAGTAAAATGATGTATGAGCACTCTTCTCGTTTTCACAAGGCAACAGTGGAACACTAACTTGTTTCCATGGCAACCCTGAAAAAGAATTACGGCTTTAAAACTGACTGAATGGTAGCCCCATGAAAAAGTAAAGGGCAGACCATATCTTTCTAAAATATAATTTAGTACTAAGTCACCTGAACAGTATTAGCTAAAAGGATTTCAGCTCTAGACTTGGGAAGTGACCCATTTGGGATACGGAGTGTTAGGTTTTTCTAATAGTGTGCCTGAGATCTGAAGGGCCTGGCGGACACACCATACCATACAGCATAAAAAGAGAGGAAAAAGCCTTTATTCTTGAAATCCCTTATCAGAAAAACATGAAATTATTGAGGTGAAAGGAAGTGGAATAGCCTGATAGAAAACTGGCACTTTTGTAAAGATGTAGTAACACACATGTTGAGTGCCTAGTACAAAAAATATATATGGGGTAAGGAAGAGATGTGTGTGATGGAAATTAAACAATCCTTGAGGTAAGGAGAAGCTTCTATATTTAGACTGGAAACATCTCTAGTTAGACTAGGACGCCAGCATCTGCCTCTAGTGTGATGCATTTCCCACCCTCAGAACACAACTGAAATCTAATCCTGTAGCCTCTGAACATTTCAGGAAGTTTTTTCACAGGAAAAACTCCCATTACCTGCAGCAAGAGTTGACAAAAATGCTCAGGATTTGGCCCTTTATCTGAAATATGAGGGCTGGGGAGAGGGGAAGGGAGCACTAGTTTGAACATGCATGATGATACTTTCTACATGACAATAGTTAAAAGAAAAAACCCAAATTTATTATGGGTGAAAAATTTTGGTAAACAGGAATCTAAATTTATTGTCAGAGAGTTTCCTCTGGAAACAAAAAAAATTAGATACTGGCGAAGTCCCGCATACATTAGTCACAAACTAACTCAACATTTGGAAAGTGTGGTTGGATCAATGTAGAGAGGCAGATCTGTAGCGCTTATAAACTGACAACAGACAACTGTATGGCTCAGGGTTTGCTCAGCCAAACTTCATTGTAAATTAGAGAAATCAGTATTTTACCAAGAAATATGGCCAATACAGAGAGCTGTGTAATATCATGAAAACAGACTTTCACTCAGGACTAGGAGCCATTCATCTCTTCCCACAGTCAAACGTTACCGTGTGAGTTGTTCTGAAATCTGGATGCCCCTGTTCTCTTTCAGTGGTTTACAAAAAGCAGCTGTGTGTAAAACCTCATTAAAAAGTCTTGTTCAAAAAATAAGTACAAGCATTGACCTCAGTTTCTAGAAATGGGCACAAGAAGGAATTATTTCTGTGTTTGAGTAAACAAGGCCTTCGATCTGCAGTCTTTTTTTCTTTTCCCAGCAGAAACTTGCTCAGATCCTGTTTTCACAAAACCATTGCTTTTGAGTCTTAGCAATACCAATGTCCTGATTCTCAAGAATGATCAACACTATTAATCCCTTAGGCTGGGATTTTCAACAGAATCTCAAAAGAAAAACCTCAGTGAAAGAAATAAGCACCCTGGCCATCCCTGTCTGTGGGCCTCAAACCTGGCACCCAGCAGTGGAGAAGCACAAGCCTCGAGCTGAGTCCCCAGTGTAAAGGATACCTTTGCCCTCTTCTGGGAACACTCACTTAAAACAGCACATTAAGGTATAGGTTGAAACAAATCACAAGTGTGTTTAATAACGTATAAAACAGCTTAGTAAAATTGTCATGAAAATTTAAAAGCTTGGGCAAAAACCCTACACCTCTGCCATTTATACTGATGACAATGATAATGAAAAAAATAATGATGTTTTAACTCACCCATCAAAAAAATTTATTCACCCTGAGAGAGTAGAAATGTGCAAAGCTGGTGGAAAGATATACTTACCTTGAATTTATAAACTGCTCCTCAGATAAAGAAATACAGGATGAGGAGTCGCCTCATTTACATTCATTCAGTCACCCTTGGCCATTTTTTCAGCCAAGTGCATGCAAATTCTTTGAGGCCATTAAAGCTTGTAAGAGAGAAGCCCTAAACCTGAGCCCAGTTTCACTGCCCATACACCAAGGCAATGATGATTCCTCCCTGTGCACAGCAACTGCCAGAGATGACCCACAGCATTGCTGGGCACCACCACAGCAGCTTTCAGTCATTGACTGCAGTGCATCAAACGCTCAAAGTGTGAGGGAAGGAGTCAGAACTAGGAGGAAAGAAATATTTCCTTGTGAGAGTGGTATAGCCTGCCTTACCTAACACTGCTTAATGATCTTTTTGGTTAATGCAGAATGAAAAGTTTTTCCTTACTTCAGTATCTACATGGCAGACGGAACACTAGAAATTACATTATAATTATTAATCTGAAAAGGCAATTCCAAGGCACCTGTTTCTTGCTGGTTGATGTCCAGAGAAATTCCATATCCTAAACTACAGCTTTGCCATCATCTGAGTTTAAAAAGAAAACAGAAGAAGAGATTATTTACTCTTGAAATCACATGTTGAAAGACCCTGAAGGAACAAAAGGCAGCAAGGGAATTGAAGAATAAGGGTTGTGGCAAGAAGATCACACAATTTCACGAGGTAGATGTTTCTATTTTGGAATTGTTTCATATCACAGGAGAGGTTCAAGCTGGCTAACCTGCCTGGTCATGGCAGAGCAGAAGTGATCCTAGCGCAGGCCATAAAGAAGAAAGTTTGGCTGGAGAGGACACTTCTCTTTTATGGGCCAAGCACAAAGCATTTGCAGTCAAAGCACACACATGGGCATTCAGCCTTAGATTTACTGAAGACAGTGATGCAGCAAGAGAAAAAGGAGAGAGGACACATTGAGCTGTGTGTGGCTTTGTTTTGTGGACAGTCACAGCTTAAGGAAATGAAGGTATGAGTAAGGACTTTTGGGAAGGTAGCTGTGCTACGAGACATGCTCTGAGTGTTTACACCTGCTCTTCCCTAGCTATAGATAAAGAAAAATTAAGCAGTTCTTCTACAACCTTGTCTGGCATTAGTCCCCTGATCTCACCTGGGTACCATAAGTATGCTTCAATGTAAATGGATACACATATTTAGCATTTAGCCACATCAGTTCTAAATTCCAGCTTTTTATTCCTGTGGAAAATGGTATGGTGAACTTGGGCAATTTGCCATTGCAAAGAATGAGAATCCCACCAGCAAATTGCTCCTTGCAGTGCCCAGCAGCAAACCTTGTAAATGACTATGATTGAATCTATTCTAAATTAATTTGGAAGCGTGTGGGATTTTAAGACAGAAGAACTGATCACTGTGCAGTTAATTGGGGCTGCCCTCCTAGCCCTGTGCCCTGTCAGCCCAGCTAAGCAGCTGTCCCAGCAAAGGGAGAGGGGATGTCGAGGAGGCAAAAAAAAGCCCTGACAAGAATTTAAATGCAATAAAATAGCCAAATTCTTTGCCCCATTCGCTTTGTTGGGATCAGGCCTGCAGAGAGCTTGAATCAAATGCCAAACACACAAAAACACAAGAGCAAGCCCAATTTGCATGGCATTTCCACTATGTCCATCTCTGAATGCTCCTGCTCTTGAATCCCTGGGAAGCAACTAGCAGGTGCTCAGCTCTACACTGCGGAGTAACTGGCAAAACGTGTCTGCTCTTACCTCTGCCTGTGGTTCTCTCAATAGCAAGGCTTTAGGGTCCATTTGCCCCACTAGAAATGAGGACTGAATTGGTCTTATCATCCTCTCTCCTGTGCTCAGATGTGCTTGGTTCCTCCTGGCCATTCACACTGTGGAAGTTGGGGGCTGCTGTGAGTCAGGGGAGAGGTCCCTAATTACAAATAATTACTGCAAATCCCAAATAAGTGCTGGGGTGTGACAGACAGATTAGTCCTGAGGTGTGTACAGCAGGAAAGCATCAGGCATTTGGGGGCTTTGACTGTCAGAGAAAGGTGCACACAGTCCCTGCAGCTGCTGGGAGGGGGCTCTGCACAGCCCTCGAGGGGCCGCAGGGCTTTATGTGCACTGCACTCCTGGATAAGGCTCCCGGTAACAACCTGCCCAGTGGAGCCTTTAAAACAAATTATGGATGATAATGCAGGAATCCAAGGTAAATTTTCGGAGCTGATGAGTGAAAAAGAGCTCACATCTTTATATACCAGCTGAGCACATTTAGGGGAGAGTCACTGGGGTGCAATAAGCATGATTCCACATTATGTCACTTTTAAGAGTAAAACTTCATAATCCTTGGCAACTTCTGCATCCTAAAAAGCAGGATTTGAAAAGTTACCACACACTGAAGCACCTCGTATTTTCAGGAGGCCATTACTGCTCAGGGGTAAGTCACCCCTTGGGTGACTTGGTGAGGGCACTGAGAGCTGTGGCAGGTCTGGGGGGTGGGAGGAGGACAAGATGGAGCTGGATTGAACTAGGTCAACCACCTCCAGTATGGGCTCCCTGGTTTGGGGGGCATCATAAATGCAGTCCTTATATAAGCCATGCTTGCATGGGTCTTTGCTACTGACTCCTCAGGCATGGCATTTACAGGGACTAAGATCAACTAAATATTCTAGAATTCTTAATTTTTAGGCAGCAGCTCATCCTACACTAATTAGTGCAAATGGGAGGGTGGGGAGAGGGTGGGGAAAGCAGAGTTTAAACACTACAGTGACAGATGAGTTTTATAGGATTTAATGATTCATTTTGAGGCACGATCATCTTTTCAAATACTATTACCGGCTACTGTTCAAGGACTGCCTGTTTTCAGTGCTGTACTCATCACAGGGTAGATCTAAACACTACTGGATATATTGCAAAGACTTAACTGCCTTTGATGTGGGACATAGCTGACATGTGAAGAAATAAATCTAATTAAATTCTGTGTTACATGGATACGTATCTGTGAATACAGGTACATGAAATATTCTGTAAGGTGGACGTGATGTTGGTTCAAACCCAGCTCTCTTCTCCAATTGTTGATGAGCCATTGGTGAAGTTTCTGCTTAGATTTCCAATTAATCCTTCATGCTTTTGGCTACCCTGTCCACCCTGTGAGACATTCCAGCGGCTGGTATGGCAAAAGGGACACTAGGATACTAGGACACTTATACTTCAGAGACTTTTCAGACACCAATTCAACTAAACCTCTTAAATTATTTTGTAATATTTTAACCATATTAGAGAAATCTGTCAATTTCTTACACTACTAGGCCTGTATATCTGAGTCCTTCAAAATCTGGAAAGATACTATAGCCAGCACTTCACCTTAAGTGGCACGAATTTCATCCTTTTCATTCTATTCTTTATTAATGGGCATTCTTAGATGGGATCAGACCCCAAATCTACTTAGTCCAGCTTGCTGTCTCTAAGAATAGCAAGAAAGAGGTGAACAGAAGACAGAGTGAGAACTGAAGGTCATCTGTATAATGTGCAATCACATAACTCTTTCCATAATTTCCAATAAAATACAAAGATTCAAGCCAGCTCTTTCTAAGGAAAGCTGCTATTCTATGGCTGCAAAGCATCACACCACAAAACGAGCATCCTACCAAGGTGGAAATCCCACATACTGAGCCTGCCTTGTTTTCCTGGTGGCAGCTGGGCCCAAAACAACCTTTGGCAAATGCAATGT
The DNA here is from genome assembly GCA_013390005.1 of Calyptomena viridis. Lineage (NCBI taxonomy): Eukaryota > Metazoa > Chordata > Aves > Passeriformes > Eurylaimidae > Calyptomena > Calyptomena viridis. The sequence goes on from WEIV01031080.1 coordinate 141,796, forward strand.
AATGCACGTAAGCTGGTCTTTCTTCCAATTTCATCTGCAGTGATAATTAATGAATCTGACAAGCACCAGACGCTCTCTTTTTGCATTGTCTTTGAATGATTTGCCACACAGAGGGCACATCACTGCCTGAACACCTCGCCTACCACTGTGGTGAATATTTACACAGATTTGTCACCATGAGCTAGCATGATGTTGCAGTAATCATTAATCTGCTATCTAGTGTTTAATTGCTCTTATCTGCTGCTGCAGAGAAAAGTAGCAGTTCATTAGGCAGAAGCAGTTCATTGGCAACATCTCTCCTCTAACTCTGGTCTGGAGCCGGAGGGTGTTGAACCTCACTCCCTCCCTTCTGTGGCTGCAGGCGCCTGTGGTCTGTGGATCACTTGTGCTGGAAATTTGCTGGATCCTGGGGGTGTCTGTATAGTATCCCCTGCACTGGGGCTGTGGGCTGTGTTGGCCTTGTTCTGAGGTGCTGTCACTCTGGTGGCGGCAAGGCGCAGGATTTGGACAAGTAAAATATTGACCATACACCTTCACAGCACTTTGGCCAAACATCTGACTTAAACTAAGCCTTGCCTTTGCCCCAGCATGCCCAGCCTCTCCCCTCTTCTCCCTGCATCCCTTGGCCCTGGAGCCTTCTCTTCTCTGGGACATCATCTGGATACTTTCCCCCACAGCCTCATGATGCATCACCCTGACACGTGTCCCCCGAGGGCCTGGCTTTTGGCAAAAAACAAAACGTGAGGGGCTAGTTAATACAATTGGCTGCCAGCTCCCATTCTTCATGCTAAGAATATGAAGTATGTGCCTGCCAAAAATATCACTACCATATACACAGATACAACTTAACCATCATATAGGAAAAACCCAGCAGCTTCCTGGCAAGAGATGAGGATACAGCTCTTCTGGAATAGAAGGAGCAGAGAAATGTAGTATCTACATAATCGAGTTTTCTCTGATGTGTACTCCAAATGACACCTTTTGCTCAGAGGGCCTTAGGCACAAGGAATCAGGGTGGCTGGGATGTATAAAATAATATGTTTAGTTTTGGGGTAATAATATGTCTTTCAAATGAGAATGATCTGTAGCTGCAAGCTTCAAAGAGCAGTCAGTGCACTTTTTAAAGCCCAAATAGGCATTTTATGATGCAAAGGATAAATCTGTCAGTAAAGATACTCGTAAGTCAAGTAAATACAGCTGTTCTCTTATGTGAAGAGCTAGATATTACTATTGTGGGGAAAATTCTGCCCTCCCTTAATAGTGAGCAAAGAAAGAAGGAAAAATGGAAAGGTAAAAAGGTAGGGAGTTTTTTTCCTATACCCTGGAGCAGCAAGCTGCAACCAGACATCACCAGTGACTGGAGATGGGCTCTGGCAGCAGCACTTCAGCAACAGTGGGGTGGGGTGTGGTGGGGTAAGAGGCTGTACAAGCTGCCACCCACCCTGAAACACAGATTATTTGCTCCACCTGAGCATTAGCTAGTCTTTCAGATCAACTCCTTTGCAAGTTGCTAACTCCTCAGATCTGTGGCAAACAGGTAAATATCGTTGTGATATGAGAATCACCTGTAAGGGACAATTGAACACTGGCTTAGTTAAATAATAGTTGGGCAGAACTAAGACACAATTACATGGTCCCAACCACGATAATTTCCAAAGCTGAGAAGAGAGGAAAAGGACTAATAGTCAGGCTCTGGAGCTGGGAATAAGTAGCCAGATAGGGTTCATGCCAACAACATCACAGGACCCTATGCTGGAGCACTTCTGTGGTGGAGAAGCAACTCTTCTATACTGGTAGCACTTTGGACATGTGTGTGCAGCTGCCTATGGACACAGATCAGCACTCCACAGGCAGGCACAGTGTGGGAGCTGGTGACAGCTGGCATGCACATACCTGTACAACACTGAAAGCCCCATGTACTTTGAAATTCAGGCAATAAGAAATTAATATTGTTTTTTTTATGAAGATACTATTTTGGAATTCCAGGTCCCAAATGGCACTCTTGCATTATTATGGTTGAGAAATAAAAAACTACCAAAATTCATCTTGGAGGGACCAAACTCTGTTGCTTCAAGTGGAGGGATGTACAAAAAGCCACAGAAAACCTTTCTGTTCAATACCAGACTGCAAGATCAACTATAAAACTGCAGGATCAAAGGTCTGTCTATCTCAGCAGCCTGTTGCTGGCACAGCCCAATAAGTGATGCTTAAGGCAGGCTGCAAGAGCAGCATGGTCCTGAGCAGTCTCCTCATGTGCTATCTCCCTTCTAGACAATGCTCCCGACTTCCAATACTCCAAGTGTTTCAGCATTTTCTGAGCCAGCAATAGTTCTATGCAGTGATACATGTACCCTTTATGCATGTGTTTAAATTCCATTTGAACATGATTACAAACGGCAGCCTCAGGAAGGAGTCCCAGAGTTTGGTTGTGTTACACTTAATTAGACATGTAGAAGAAATCTGAAATGCAGTTTCTCCTCTAACCTGTACTAACAACCTTGAAGGCACATGCTTTGAGTTCACAACTGTAGGGCCCAACAGAAACCAATAGTCCTTTAGCTGGGCTCTCCCAAAAGTGAGTGGGAGAACAGGGTGCTGGGTTGACCATTGCTGGCTGCCAGCTGTCTACCCAGCTGCTCTTTCATGCCCTCCTTGACAGGACGGGGGAGAAAATAAGATGGAAATACATGTGGGTTGAGATAAAAAAGGGAGATCTCTTACCAATTTTTTTGTGGGCAAAACAGATTTGATTTGGGGAAAATGAATGTAATGTATTGCCAGTCGAAATAGAATGGGGCAGTGAGAACCAAAGGCATAAATCCTTCTTCCCAGTCTCAGCCTCACTCATCCAGAACAGCCCAAAAGGTGTGGCTGGTGAAACTCACACCATTTGATAATTTTCTGAGACAAGCAGCTGAAGGAGCAGATTATGCTTGTGCATAATCTGTCTAATCTCTGAACATGTCCAGTGCTTAATGACCTCCTGCCATCCTCTCACTTCCCTCTGCCCTACAGGTGACTTCACTACTGCTTCTGGTGTAAACACCAGCCCTTTGATTGTTGCCAGGAGGCTTTCTCAGAAAAGGCCACTTTCTCTGGCACAGCACAGAAGGGATTTATGTTGAATTGCAAAGGCATGATAAAGTGTATCATCATATTTACAGAAACAGGCTTATCCTGTCGATTTTCCCCTTGTACAGTGAGCAGCCAAAGGAGTGGAGCTGTGGTGAGCAATTGCAGTGGCAGCAGCTCTGCCGTCAGGCCAGATGAAGGTCAGGCTCTCGGATGAAGGTCTGTGCACTCAGGGCCATCCAAGTCACCATCCCCTCACAATCAGCCACCTCTGTCCCCCTGTGCTCCCTGTATGGGCAGGAGGAGGGAATCAAGTCTGGATGTGCTGCTTTGCTTGTAGGGGTGGTTCTCGGGAACAAGGTTTTAGCACATGTTTATTCAGGATTAGTCTGCCTGTAATTGAATGTGCTTCAGTGCTGCAGGGTTTCTTCCTCCAGAACAATTCTGGAATAATTAAATAATAAGACTGAGAAGACAAAAAAAAGCTGTGGAGTTAAGCAAGCTGTAGGTGTGTGCTGCTCCTACACATTTTGCTTCCAAAGCTGGATATGCAGGTGCCCAGCCTGTAGCAGCAGGTAGAACACACTCAGTCCTCACTGGAGACTGGTGCTCCCAGATACTCTGATGTGCTGATGCTTTAAAAAGGAAAAGAGAAGATAATGACAATTCACTTCCATCAGGAAGCAATTCAGTTCGTGTGGTTCTGAATTGTCTGCAACAAAGAAATCCCATCACAAAGTGGCTTGAAGGACAACGAGCAACAGAGGAGCTGGAGAAATAATGAAACACTAACTGATCTACTGCAACTCTTTCAGGCATACTCTGTTAGAGAGAAGCCCGGGTAATAAATTATCATAATTTTGAAATTGAGTTATCTTATAAATATTTACTGGTTACAGCTCTCACCAGAAAACAAATAATAGTTAAAATCTCTGATTTCATCATCTTCGTTTGCTCAGTGGTCTTTCAATTGAAAAAATTCCTGCTGGGTTGTACCTCCTGCCTGTAGTTTCCACCCAAAGATAACAATTTCTGAAGAGCTTCAGAGAAATCAGGATAGCAGCTTTTGAGTTATGTGAGGGAAGGGAAAAAATATGCTTTTCCCATATGTTGTGATGGAAATGTTGCATTTGCATAAGTCAAAACCAGCTGTAGCTATAAAATTTTTAACTTATCTTGATTTAGTGCTCTTCTTAAGGAAGGAAAAACAAAAGATGTCTCAAGAACGATCCATTCAGTGGATATTGAGTTAGGATATGATTGGTTACGTCTGCCATATGTGCAACTGTGGTATTTTCTAGTGGGGTTTTCTCAAAGCTCTTGAACCAGAATGTTTTAGCTTGCATGGCATACACGGATCTAGGAGTTCTAGCTGAGGATGACAGCATCAAAGGATGCTTAGCATTAATTTGCTCTTAGAAATAATACTATTGCTTGTAATTGTTTATTCTTCAGTAGTGCTTAAATACTCCACAGTCATTTGTCTTCAGCAGGACCACTGACAGGGTGAGATGCCACTGAAATGGATTCAATTCAGCATGGCCTCATGGTATCAGCATGACCCATCACATACTCTGCCCCAAAGATCTTGAACTGTTAACAGCAGATACATGGATGAATGTGCCAAATGAGACAGGGAATGGAGACAGCTGCAAGGAATGCGGGGCACCTAAGTGACACCACTGCTTGTGAAAGGGGCATACTTTGCTCTCAGATTTTTTTGTGTTGGGTCTTGATTTTTAGTTCCCTCTACCCTTCTTGTCCTCCATTTTCAATCTTAGATGCAGTAAGATAAACTCCCTTGGAGCTGGTATGCCTTCCTCCTCCTCATGTACTGTCAGAGGAGTCACCCTGCACATAAGATATTCTATCTGGCTCGTCTCTCCCTGGCATTGCAGTGAGATAGGAAATGAAGCTTTACTGCACAGCAGCTGAAATTTGTTCCTAGTGAAGTAGAAGACAAAAATTTCCATACATTTTGGTGAGGTGAGCAAATCACACAGAAATATCTGTCATTTCACTGGTCTCTGTAGAGTGCTTTGAGTTCCATAGGGAGACTGGTTTGTTAGTGCAACATATGAGTTGTTTACTTGTGCACCAAAGAGTTTTCTAATGTTTTTCAGCTATGCCACTTGGTTTACAGAAAGATATCATTGCTACCTACATGCCCTGTCCTACCTATGTCCTTAAGATCATTGGGGCTGCAGCAAGATACCAGTTTCCTATCAGTAGGAGTCAAAGGTTAACACTGAGATAATGCTGAATGATTATAGAATAACAATTGTGTCTTTCTTGAGCAATTTCAAAGAGGGAAGCAACCGATCACATATCTGTTAAAGACAATATTAGGTTAATGTTGAACTGAATGAAACCTTACTGAGCTACTGTGGCTGAAATGTGGGGGTGCTTGTCCTTGTGGTGTGTCAGGCTTTGACAGCCCTTGTCGCCTTCTTGTTCAAAGACTTCTGCAAATAAAATCTTGCTGATGTTTGAAAAGCAATTGGGGTCTGCATGAGAACATTTGGCTGCCCTCTCTGCAGTGGTCAGGGTACACAAGGCACACACGACTGGTCCTGGGACTGCAGCTAGTGCAACTCTATCTATTTGGCTTTCTGTTCTCCACCCCATGCTCTGCGGGTTTTGCTTTTGCTGGCAAAAGTTGCTTTCTCAGTGTCAAAAATGAGCCAAAATCCACAGTGTAAAATGATTTTTTTCACCTCTTTCACCTTTCCGTGGCAATTGGCAGGATTTTCAGGTTTCACATTACGTGTCAAGCTGCTTCCAGAGGCTCCAAACTCCCAGACTCTTAAAAATCAATGGGCTAGACACGGTGAAAGCTCAGGAATTTCTTGCTTCATCACGTACCACACAGCATATAATGGTTTTTAAGAGAAACAAAACAACACATGTATACACAAACCTACCCAGAATTACAGCTTCTCTACATTTTGGAGGGCTGAAATTTTGGGGAACTTGACAATGTGTCTGCCTGGATTAAGGGCTAAATTTCACCAACACAGAGGTTACTAGATAGGAGCTGCAAGTGGGGAAGCGGTAGCAAACATACTTCTAATCTTGTAGCTGTCCTCAACATTTTGGACCTGTGGCTTGAGTGGAAATGAGGGAATCTGACAGGAATAAGTGTAATACCAGCATTAAGGTTGCTTTGTCAGCACAGAGGACCCACTTGTCCTGGAGAAGAGTACTGGGGAGGATCATGGTAGCAATGCTGCCAGTGGGAACACACTGGAAGAAAAGAAAAAAAAATTGAAAAAAAAAATATTACAATAAGGTGTGAAGTAAAGCAGAGTCTAGTCAGCTCAAAAAAATCTTAGGTTGATACCAAACCTGAATTTCATAGAGAAAAACAGTAAATGAGCTCCACTCAAATGTTTATTTGCCAGCACTGAGCCTGGTGCAGGCCCAAATCTCTAGGGAGCTGGGGAGGAAGAGGGGTGAGGCAGGTCCTCCCCTGCCTGAAGGCCACTCCCCTCTGTACCCCACCAAGGAAGGAATTGGGGATTTCCTACCTACCTTTCTCTTCTGATACACTAGGAAGGGACAGGATAATAAGCATACAAATGACTTGAAAAAAACCCCGATGGCAGGCAGGAAAATGCTTATTCATTTGCCTAGAAAAGAAAATCCAGGCAACCTATTTCAATAAAATCTGTTGTCCTATTGGTGGAGTAATGAATCACTATTTATTTACATATGGGAAGTAGCACCTTACAGTAAATGGATGGAAATGGGGACTAATTTGAAAGTGTCATTTGGTGAAGGGCACGGTAACATTTGTGAAACATTCTAGTTTTTGACCATCTGGCAATGTTGAGGGCTAAGCTAATGTATAAACCTTGAGAGACCCCATTTGTAGCAGGAACTGCTTTAGACTTCAAATTTTAATGGAGTGAGATCTCAAATCAATGCCACCCTAATAACGCAGAATGGATTTGGGCCAGGACACAGTGCTGTTTATACTGGCTTTCTCTGAAAGGCCAGAATTACAAATACAGAGACTAAATCTTTCTCTCCTAAATTGAAACAGATCTGTTAATAATGATTGTGAGCCAAGAGAAAAATCTAGACCCCTTTAGAGACAAAGGAACAGGCAAATACAACTGGGAGGTCATTAGCTTAAGCTTTGCAATTGCTGTCCAAAGGTGCTCTGTTTCAAACCTGTCAGGAAATTCTTTCAGCTATTCAAAAAGTGTCTGTTTTGGATATTGCAAAAGTCGGAGTTATACCCAAAGAAAGGACATGGGGATAAAAACACGAAATTTAACACTGAATCCAAGTCCAATGATTTAGCACATAAGGAATAACTTCAGGATGCAGCTCTCCTAGGGAGCAGTGATGTGGTGTGGGAGATGAGACCACAGCTGAATTGCCTGTGCTGGGGCAAATCTGTGCCCTTGCCTGCCTCAGTTTCTCCCTTGCAAAACAGGAACAATGACAGCGACCTTGTGAAGTCTTTCCCTTGACTCCAGCACACACCACAGATGGAAAGTGCTTGCAAAGGGAAAGTGCCGCTATTTCGGGATGAGGGAGGTGAGGCACTGAGCAGCTGAGCGACTTATCTGCAGGCACACAGCAAGTCAGTGGCAGCTCCAGGAATAGCACATGGGTCTCTCGGCTCAACAGGAACAGATAATGCTTAATAAAGAATTTAAAACAGCAATTCAGGGTGCACTTCTAACAACTTTACATTAAATGAGGAATCCCCTGGCCTCCCTGGGAAGTAAATACAGTTCAGAGTGAATTAGGGGTGCAGACCTGAGACCTGGAGAATGGCTTTGGATGAACACTGTCACTTGAAGTGTTTTAGCAAGTGAAAACCAAAGTCAGTGCTGAAGATTAAGATTTGAAAGCAAGTGCTGACATACTGAGGTCCTTGGAAATTTTGTCTGTGAGGAAATCTACTGTATAATTAAATTTGCAGTTTCCTTAGTGGGACCATCATTTTCTTCCATGAACAAAAAGATAAATTTCTTAGATATTCTGTCATGGAGTCCTCTAATGTAACGAGGCTTGACAGACTGAATAAGTAACTCTGCAGCTTTTAAGAATAATCTTTTTGATAGCAGCGATTCCCTGAGATGATAACCTTCCTAAAGACAACTAAGGAGTCTACCAATGAGCTGAGAAGCGTGGTTTCGCCAGCCACAGAGGAATTGCAGTCATGACCTTGTCCAGACTCTCTGACAGGATTTTGGCAATGACTGCAGGAACTGGAGGCTCGAGAGGAAAAGTGAACTTCCTGGTCAAAATGCCAGTTGATAAGTAATTCAGCGGGAGTCCCTGGGCTGCACTGGAGGGGGTGAGGATGCCAGCAGTACATTCAGATGAGATGAGAGTAATGGTGTCATCAGAAACATGTCCCACACTGCAGGCAGCCTGAGAAGAAGAGGTTGTTCAGAAAGACCTCCTCTGACATATGGCTGTGACAAAATACCTGGAAGTAATTTTATTCTTTCTGTGATGCAAGTTAGGCAACAACTTTTAAAATTAACCTATTTGTAGGTTAGAAGATATAAAAGAATTCTACATTTGCTTCCTTTGGTATCTCCCATTTGTAGCTGCCATTTATATCAGTGGGGCTGCTGCCCTCCAGGCACCAGGGCAATGTTTGGGAAAACCTCACTGGAGATTTTTATTCTAATTCTAATCTATTCAGACGATGAGTCTTTGAATAAGAAGTTTTAGCAGTCCAGGCTTCTCTTTTACAGGATTTAATTATAATCAAATTCAAACCTGCTTGCTGTCTCCACCAAGCTAATCACAAATATAAGTCAACTACAGGACATAAATTCTTTATCAAGGAACATATAGTTATGAGGTTACGAAAATACAGGGCATGGGATTCCCACACTGGCCTTTTATTTCAAGAGCAATTCATGGCTATGGAGAGAAACCAAACTGCTCTGCATCTTGTCTGCCTTTCCTCTCTCTGACTCACTTCAAGGTCACACGAAGCGGCAAAGCAAATGGATGAGCATATTCATGTTCCTCCACATCTAAAGTATCTGATGGGAAGTATTTCTCTGCAAGTACAAACTAGAAGTATCTGTAAAGAAACAAGCTATAGAAAAGCCTGTTTATGCCAGCTTATGTCCAGATTTGCACATCCTTTAGTTATGCTTAGAGGACCCTCCTGCTCTGAATTGACTTTTGTGTCAAGACAGGCAGTTAGTGCACTTTGGGGTATTTAAAAGTGTCCCTGTCAGAAAATGACCATTCAGAGCACTGAAAGAATGTCAAGATTTGTCAAATCTGAATGTCTTCTCTGCTGTAGCCGGAAATCATACTCCTGCCTCCATATCAGTCCTACTAGACAAGAAGGGTGCTCTGCTCACTATAGACAATCTTTTGGAGTGTAACCAAGCTGTGGTACTTAAATATCACACTATTGGTGTTTGCACTTACAGTTCAGGGCACAGGGAGCCATGCAGGAATAAGTAATTTATTTCTTTTATTATTGCACTTCTCTTAGTCTGCCTGTCCTGAAGTAAAAAAGACAGAGTTTCCTTCATCGTAATTTCTTTCCCCTTTAGAGCAAAATCAACCTTAAATTGGTTTGTACTGAACAATTGACTACAGCCTGATCTGTGCAACCCTGCATCAGAAATGCTCCATACTGCAGCTAGAACAGACTTTCAAGAGAGCTTCCCAGCAGGCATTTTAGCATCTGGATCCAGCTGATATTAAAGGGAGTACATCCCCAGATACATTTTAAAAGCTGGGTCTGAAGTCTTATAGAGCTGGCTGTGTAAAGCAGTTGGATCTCTAGAAAATGGGGCATTCTCTCATGGAATGAGACTGGCTTGAATATCTGTCCAGTTTTTTAAACATCTGAAAGGTTGCTATATGTATGATAAACACTTTCAAAGCAGGTTTTCCCCTTTCGACATCTATTTGGTAGCTTATATGAAATAAATCATGGTTTTTTTTCTGCTAATTGAGTTCACGTAACAATTTTTGGTTAAAATGGAATTACTTCAGGGAAATGAATGAAGTTACTACATGAGCTACATAGCTGAATCCCAGGAGAAAATACTTGAATAGTGTTGAATAGTGTTTTCTGAGGGTCTGAAGTGGTGTATTCTCTTGGCAGAGGTTCCTCCATAAATCACCAACTACTGAGTGTAAAAAAAAAAAGAATGTTTAGTATGTTACCATGAGATTCCTTGCCAAATCTACATGTGAGAGAGCTACTCCATGTGCCTTGGCAGCTACTTAGCGATAAAGAATGAAAGACAGGTTCACAACAAGGGCCCTCAGGAACTTCAGAGGGACAAATGGTCCTCTGATCACTGTGAAGTTACTTAGGGATAACGAAAAAAAATTGTCAGCAAATTTCTGTAAGCCAGAAATACATTCCAAGAAACTCTGAAACACTTCTGTAACCTCATCCTGCCAGAGTGTGAAGGATTCAGATCTAAACCCTAATGCCCCAAAACACATAAGAGTGAATTTGAACTGAAAGCAACTTCAGGGCTGTGGAAAGGGACACACAACACAAAAAAAAGGAAAATGTATGATCATTCCTGCTTTCTCCTCCTAGTTGGCGAGCTGGAAATATGGTCATCAAACAGAAAGGACAGCATTTCTAAAATCTCCTAGCAAACATGTGGTCACTGACTGTAATAAAACCTTTCCTGTAGTTGCTACCTTCCTGTGACTCAGCCAGAGGCAGAAGACAGTGTTAGAAGGACCATTCAAACAATCCCAGGGGCTGCTTTTGCCCTCAGGAGGAACCAAATCTCAGTATGTGACCTCCCCACAGCTGGATGGCTGCAGTAACGTGGTTTCTGTAACTTCATTTTGAGTCAGTACTGTCACGCCCATTAAGGAACTTCACCATGGTTAGGAATGAATAATCTGCTGTTATTGTACCACAAAGCAAGTGTGTGCCATGGAACACCAGATGTTAATGGCATTGTTGTATGGGAATATATGGGAGCATAACAGCACCTCTCTGGCTCCACCAGCAGTTGGCTGCCCATATGGTGGTGGCACACACCCCACACTGATGGATGCTGAGCAGATGCTCTTCAAGAGCTAAATAATGCAAAGAGAGGCTGGTGTGAGCAATATACAGCCCTCATAGTTCAGGCACTGCTGACAGCCAAAAAACGCAGTAAATTGGAGGGAGAAGGGGGTGCAATTTGAAAAAACAGGCCAGTTAACCTTTCAACATATTAAAAAAGTAGTTCCAGGTGCTGTTGAAGAGAGAGTTTTACTTTATTAACAAGGCTCTGCACCTTCATTAAAAATATTTATTTTGGAGAAATTTCTTATCAAAATTAAATTATTTTTTGGTCTTCAGAAATCTATATTTGTCTACCTCTATCTGGGATTGTCCTCAAGACACCTGTGCATGTGTGTGCTTAAGCATTCATAAAGTGCTTATAGTCTCCTCTGGAAACACAGGGTCCCTCAAGACTGGGAACCTCCACTGGAGTGAATGTAATTTTTCAGTTCATCTGCAGTGCTCAGATGGTTACATGCAACTATCAGAATGTGGATCTTCCTAGGATAATGCTAGACTTATTTTTATTGTCATAGTTAAAGAAAGATAACCTCTCTGCTCGTATCAATATTTTAGAGCATCTTCAGTGGTTGAAATTAGGTCAGGCACAGCAAAACTGCTGGTAGTTGAGGTGAAAAAAAGATCAATAAGGTTACCTGATACAGAGACAGCACAGCCAGCAGCAATCACAATATTAGCACAATATGCATCAAAATCCATTTATATGTGGGAGTCACTAGAAATGGAAACAAATACTAAAACCCACACAGAAGACATAAGCTATGATTCATGAGATGAGACAGGAATGCAATTTTCAGAAGAAACACCACTGAAAACAAAACAATCTAAAGGAAAATGCATTAGGTATGAGCCCATTTGAAGGAAAATGGTATAAGAGCTGCCAACATTGCCCTGTACCTCCTCCATTTTGATACCTCAAGCAGCCTCAGGGAAATAAAAGTTAGAACTTAATATCCAAGGTCATTAGTGTTCTCGATAACAGATTATCCCTGAAAACATGTTAAAGAAGAAAATTGTTTTAAATATAAAAGTGGAATAAGCCGAAATTAGACCATAAACTTGAAATTAAAAAAAAAAATCTTCTATGCATTGCTAACACTTGTTAAAAAGAGCAAAAACTGTAAGGGGTTTAACACTTAATGTGAATTAACTCAGCCATGTGTATTACACAGCCAAAGACACAGAAATGGCCACCTAAATTGATTCTGGAACTGGTAGGCCTGCAGCAGATTCACAAATGATAATGCATATATTAATAGATACTTTCACTAATTTCACTAATGACCAATTTTAACGAGAAATTTGGATATGTAGATGAACAGAAGCATTCCCATTCCATCATTTGTACACGTGCAAAGAATTCCACATCCCAGGCCAGAGACTGAGCCAGTTGCAACACAGACTTATTGCTCCAAACCCACGTCTAGGGCACAAAGGGTGGTTCTCTGCCCTCACAGAGCTGGCCCTCCTCAAGCACCTTCAAGATTTAAGTCTTCCAAAATGATGCTTGGCTCCAGAAAATGGATCCCTGTCAGTTTTTAGGACTAAGTAACTCATTGTGTGGGCTTGTAGAGCTGCTGAGGAAGGAGTCACACTCTAACCTGGCTGACAGCTTGCATTCAGGCTGGCCAAAGCTGTGCAGGGAACAGCCCCTGAGCTGCACCACCCTGAGAGCCACACAGTCACTGTCCTGCTCCCTCCACCACGCTGGGGCACTGCAGCAGCTGGACTCTGCCTGGTCATGGGGGAAAGAACCCCCAGGTGGTGTGGCTGAGTCTGGTTTATTAAGGTGGCAGAGCAAAGAATTGTCTGTGTCAGGACAAAGCTGTCACTGCCTCAGCCCCTGACTCCATCACCTGAGGCTTTACCGACTTTTGTGTCTCCCACCAGGTGAAGACATGCAAACCTCTTGCAACCCACCTGATCAGGGTTCAGAGGAAAGCCATCAGAAATACTCTGGGGACTTTTGAAAAGTGCAGCCTAGTGCACAGGAACACAGCGATCCTCCAGGCAGTCTCTTGATTCCTACAAGGCGCTGTTAAAAAAAAACCCAAACCACTTCCCATGTCCAAGACTGGCTTTGCCAGTTACCACAAAGCAAGGCAAATATCCTGGCTGATATCCTTCACCAGTCTAGTCTTCCACCACCACAGAGGTTCTCTGGGCATGCAACATCTGAGTAAATGGAGAAGTTATTTCAACTGTGACATTAACTCTACGGGCTTAAAGGTGTTTTGTTTGTTTTTTTCTCCTTGCAACTGAAACAGTTTAGCAGTCAACACAGGCAGAGACTTATTATCTCTGCCACTGGCTTCAAAAGGTTCTGGAAGTTCCTTGGACCCATTTAAAACCTCTTCCACTTTCAAGTGCCATCAGACATTCATTAATAGTAACATGAATTCCAGACACAGTCTGTGCCTGATCTTTGTGGCCACCAAATTGCTACTTCCTTTCTCTCCCCTTCCATTATATTGTATTTTCATATGTTGATTTTTTTGGTATTTTTTGTTCTTTTTATGTCTCTACTTTCACATTTCCTTCTAAATAAGATGTTTTTATGTCCAGCATAATTTTGTACATGTTTGAATAATTGTGCCTACCCACAATAAACCTTCCTTGAAAATGCCCAGTTTTTATTACATTAGTGTGACTTGTCAGGAATGCTGACAACCACTACAAGTTTTGAAAACAAAAATATATATATACAGAATTTTATAATAATTCAGCTTGGAAGGGACAAGAGGTCATCTAATCTGACCTTCTACTCAAAGCAGGGTCAACAAGAGGTCGATACATTCATCCTTCAGGGATGCCTTACTGTGTGTGCACTGAGGAAAGGTTCAGATTATGAATACCTAGGCAGCATCTACAACACTGAGTAACTCCTCTTGCCCCTCAGGATGAAGTCCAATATTTCTCTCTCCAGTGAAAAGCTTTCTCCTAACAATACTCTCTTCCCAAGCTGTCTTCCCCTGAACTTTAGAAACTGAACATGTAAGATAGCTTGCAATGACACATAATGAGCATCAAGCAACACAACCTCCTTCACTAGATGAAAATTTAACCTAATCCAGAAAGTTAGACATGAAGTGGAGGAAAACTGCTAACAGTCCATCTTGTCTCTGATATAAAATAACCTGTCATTGCCTTTTCCGCACATTATACCCAGACAAAACCTCTTGTAGCACTTTTTTCCTGCTTAGGCATCTATCTGTATTTCTGTTTTTCACATCCTAGTCCACATACAATTCTTCAAATTATTTAGACACAAGCATTACCCTACAGATAGCCAAAGCATTTGTGTTTGAATTTGTCATAGCTCAAATTTTTAGTTTGTAAAACCTTAGTAAAGCCAGCTACTCACCAGGCTTTCACATAAATACAGATCATGGTGCAAGCTTTCAGCATGGAACCATGAGGGAAAGACATGCTTCAGAGAAATGGTGGGATCTCCTCTCTTCATTCTTCCCACATCTATCCCAGATACCATTCCCATAGCTATGAAGCATAATCCTATAAATCAGCAGAGAATCTAGGCTTGACAGCTGTGCCATCTTGTTTTATGTATTACCTTGAGACACTTTCAGCTAATTTCAGTTTTGTGGGAAAAAAAAAATAGTCTTCACAGGCTGAAGATATATTACATGTATCTTTTCTTTTTGGAAGGCTATGGTCTTGCTATCCTCCTTCCCTGTGAAATAAATCAGTAACTAATTTTCTTTCAAGAGGTAAGGTGGTAAGGTTTATTTACTCCACACAACCAGGGTGATACCAGCTTTACCCAAGTGGGACACTCACACACATGTGCACACACACACAGAGGTGTTTGGATTAAACAATCCAAACACTACAGAGTAGCTCATGTGCACAAGCAAAGGACTGAAGTTTCCCTCTAGCATAATCTTCATCACTTTTGGGTGCTCTTGGGTTCTAGAGAAACCATCCTGTTGCTTCCTGAGGCTGCTCCCGCATAGCTGGGAAAGTTTTGCACGTTGTTCTTAGTAACTGGGCAGCAACTTAAAGCTATCTGGGAGTGCACTAAGCTCCTTGTTGTTGCTGCAAGGAATTGGGTTCTTTCTGTTTCTCTGCATGGATGGCCCATATTCCTGATTATACAGTACCTTTTGAGATACCACTTAGAGCAATTTCTACAAAAATGAAAGATATTTATAATAAACTGCTAGAAGAGTAAATATTGAAAATCGGAAGGGATAACAAGGATACTCTAGATGCAAGTTTACACATGAGAAATTTCAAGCTGTACTGGCTCCTGTTGCTGCAAAGTAGAATAGAGGAGATTTAGTCCCTCTTTGTGGGACTAGTACTAGAGTCAAAGGTATGTAATATAAAAGAGTACTTTGAGAAAAAGAACACCACAGAGTCTGCATTCTAATATAGTTAGAATTGTAACCTGTGAATGATGGAAGTGTACAGAAAAATAACTCTAACAAATACAATGAATGAGATCAGAAGAGAAGTGTGCTAGAAGATCTGACAGTATCGGATGGATGCCAAAACCCACTCTAAAATAATCTATAACAGGAAACCAAGCAGGGTGCAGGTAGCCCTGGAGAGGCTCTAGCAGACTGCTGTTCAATGAATTCTGTTGCACAGATGTTCCTTTGTAGTTCTCAAAAACCTTTAAGGCTCCTGGTCAGTAAAGAAGTTTGGAAAAGATTCAAACTTCACCTCTGCAGTGTCAGCATATATTCCTATCTGTGCTAACTAAAGCAGAGTGCTGGCAAAAAAAGCAATTCTATAAAACAATGGCATGAAATTCTACTTTCATTCTCTCTGTACGATTTCCAGATCAGGCACTTAATCCCCTCCCCAAAACATTTCTCTAAGTGTCCCTCACTGGTGCCAATAGAAATTACCCAGTTGTCTGGGAGATGTTTATAGAGCCAAAGGTTGGTTCCTGTGAAACGAGTGGAAACTTTCAAGTGAAAAATACTTTAAAGAAGGGTGAAGAGGGGACAAGGACCAAAGGATTGTGAATAAGGACTCCTTAGTTCTGGAAAGACCTTAAAACCCAAACTGGCCTTTACAGCTGTCTGACTCAATGGGATGTAACATTTGCACCATGGTCTGACTGCTTGGCTTGGCTCATTTAAACCAGACTGAAAAGGAGAACTGAAATCTTGCTGCTGGCTGGCTCAGAGGAGAGTGGTAGTGTCTGTACAAAAAGTTAAACTTGGTTTAAAAAACAAACAACCCTAAATCTGCAAATTGCCAGCAACACTGAAAGTGTAACAGCACCTTGTCAGTCCTACTGCAGTTCTTTGTTTTGGGATATTCCTGTTGTTTCGCCAAACATGTCCTTGGATACATGTACAATTTCCACCCACTTTTCTGTAAGTGGTATTTGTATGTCAGAGCCACTGTTTCCCAGCTGGGTGTTACATCAGCACTAAAAAACCAGACATCCAGAAATGGGACCTATAGAAACCTCAGCTGTTTTGGATCCCTGCAGTACCCTTCCAAATGACAGTAGGACCACATTTCAGGTACATGGGGACAGAAATATGTAAGTAATATCACATTTTGGCACTAAGTGAGGAGCAACCATCAGGCTACAGATGATGCATCTCCAGACCAGCAAGAGTCATTAAAAAAAGAGCAAGTTTGAAGTAAGTAATGCATCATTTGCATTACGAAATTGGAAGTCCTGACCATCTACAAAATGTGGTACTTTGGCTTAACCAAACTGAATTACAGGTAAAATTAGTGTACCTGAAAAGAAACAGTGAATATTCAAACATAGGCAGCAAAGACAAAATGTCTGAGAGAGGAAAAGCTCAGAGTGATGCAAAAAATGGCAATAAAAGTGTTACAAAGTTTGGAGACCTGAAGCATGATCCCCCTCATTTCCCACACAAATTCTTATTGAAATAACTGTGCCTTGCAAGCCTTTCCAACAGATACAGGAACAGCTTTCAGGATGTTTCATAGTCTTTTATAATCTTATTCTATTTTTCACTTTAGAGATCTCTCATAGTGTTTACCAACATATAGTTACCTCACATTTGCTGTACCTCATGAGTAAATCAATATAACATTTAATTGCCATTTTTTTCTTTATATAACACCTAGTTAACAGAAAGTGTCTGGAAGATGTAAAAACATATCCAGAAATGTAAACAACAAAGAGATATTCAGAAGGAGAGGAGATAAGACATGCAGGAAGAGGGCAAGTATCTGAAGTCAGAGATTTATATTGGATCAATTATTTCTAACTCCCTTTGACTATCTCAAAAGGCAAAAAATACAGCCAAGTAATGGACAAAGTTTTCTTAACATTCAAAGTCTGTCCTAATTTGTGTCTTATATAGAATTTCTATATCCCAGCACAATTCCTGTTGCGTTGCAAGACTTCACAATTAGAAGCTTGAAAATGGAGATAAGTCCTTGCTCCATCAATGTTCACATGTGCTGGTGGTGTGGGGAGTATTTTAGCTGAGTTCTTCACTTTATGAAAATCCAAACTGCTGTGAAATAGCAAAGCAGAATTAAATGGCACTAATTTCTGGACTCCCATTGCACATAGCAGGTACTGAAGGCCAAGAGGTTAGCATGGTTTGGAGAGCTGGGAATGCAGCAAACAGAATTTCCACTGTCCTCACAAGAAGCACTAGTCAAGTGGGGTTTAGAGTTAATTTGATTTCGACCCATTAAAATTATATGTTCCACACAGAGGAGTCATAAAACGCCTATAAAAGTGAGAGCACTTGCACACTGAACAACTTTGGCAGTGGAGTTGGCTCACGGCTGAGAAGCAGCAGACACAAGGGCAGCACAGATAGTCTTCCTAACCTGTGGCATTGGGGCGTGGGGTATGCAGGCTCCCTAGAATTCACCCTTACTCCACTGTTTCATGTTAACCAAGTAAAGAATACACAGAACAGGATACAAACTGTCACAAAAATTAAGTGTACTTGCTCCTCTTCAGCAAGCATTACCTGATCACGACAGTCCAGTGGTGGGTTTGTGGGATAAGATGTGCTGTAAATGCTGTAAATGCACACTAACTGCCACGTTCTTAAAAAGCAGGCTGCTACAACATGCTTGGGACTGTGTCTCCAGATGATGTAAATCTGCTCAGCTCCATTGAGCTGTGGTAATTTACACCAGCTGAGGATGGACCAAAGGCATTTATTAAGGCTGCAGTGTATTTAAGAACAAGCATAGATCAATAGTCCCACAAATATTCATTTCACATCACTGCTTTTCAGAAGAGAGGTCAAATGGATTCTTACACATTTTTCTTTTCTAAAATTTCAAGCAGAGAGCACTGAAATTTGGTAATTAAATCGCCTTTGAAGGAAGCATTGGCAATGAAGAACAGGCAAGAGCTGGTACTGCACAGAAGCTGTAGTTCTGACTCACAGGTGGCATTAAGGGCTGTGAGAGAGCATGACTTATCCCTTGAACTGTCTTCTGGGAAGCCTGCTATCTCATCAGTGACGGGCCAGTTGGAATGAATGTAACAAATGAACATTTCAGTATGTAGGTCCCAAAATACACCAAACTGAACTCTGGACATGTAGAAATCAGTACCTTCGCCTGGTTATTTTTCATTTTAATGTACATTACTTCAGTGAGCTTTGTATTGGTATTGCTCTCTGCCTGGTTATAAGGAAGAAATATAAGCAGCATCACAGGGAAAAACATTCTCATGAGACTTCCACCCTAATTATGCAAAACTGAGACAACGTTAAGATTTTAATGAAATTTCCAAGCGTATTGACATTTTCAAATACAACATGACAAGCCTGACTTTGGAAAGGGATGCAATGATTCCTGGGGAAAGCACACACAAAGCCTACAACTTAGCAATCATGCCAGACCTTGGGACAACTTGTATCAACAATCTGCCTCATCAGAATGACACAAGGAATTGTATAATCAAAATGCCTCCCTTAGTGAAAGAAAAAGAGAAAAAAGAGCATCATATGTTGGAAACTAAAAATCAGGGGTGTCAGCAATGGTTATTTCCTGAAGCTATAGTGAACATGTGAATGAAAATTTTAGATCAGTCTGCGATACCAAATATGGAAAATTATTTGTCTTGCAGGTTGATTTTAAATTAATTCATATCACCACCAGACCACTCTGTTTTGCTCTATGTCAGTCTGTTCTCTCCAGCCTTTTCAGAGTAGAGCCTTGGCAACACTCCTTACAGCTTACAGCAGGGAAAAAAAAGCCATAGGGCTTTAAATTTTTAAGTCAGTGTTTTGAAAATACTGCTGTATGTATTAGGCTTCTCCTGTTTTAGAGGCCCTTTCCTGGAGAGTCTTCCAACAGGAATATCATTTACATCAGCAAGGCTTTTTGGCAGTTTTTCTTTTTTTCCTTTTTATAACCATGTTGCAGTGAGACATCAGTTTAGGCAGCCAGCTCTGCAATAAAACTGACAACAGGTTTATTCTCCTGCTCCTCATGGGACCGATAGGAATTTTAGAAAAGAAAGCAGGAGGAAAGGAACAGCACAACATGTGTGTATGGTCTTCTTTGTCCCAGCACACCAGTCCTGTTTTTTTCAGAGGGGTTCTCATTTTAAAATTCAATGTTTTTCTTAAATTTCATTAGATATTTATTCATTTGGATTACTCTGCAAGGGGAATATTTCTAGAGCAGAAGTAGTAGGAGGTCCTATCAATTTCAAAACTGCCAGGACTTTGCCTTTGGGGTCAAACAGTCCATTATCTTGTTCTAGTCACAGATATGGAAATCACTGTGACACACCAGTGCCCTGGAATTCTGCTGCCAGAAAAAATCCCCACAGATGCATGGAAAAATTTTTAAAAAGAAAGGCAAATGAAATGAAGTCTCTTCAGTTCATTGTGGAACAAACTCCTATCTCAGAAGCAAATTCCTGAAACCTGTCCTGGTTGCTGTGCTTGAAGTCACACATGTTCAGCCTCTTCTCCTCTCTCAGGAAGGAGAAGTGGCACTGGGAGCAAAGACATTTTTTTTCTTCACTGGGTCCACAAAGGGATGGTCTTCTCTTCCTCTCCATAGGATAAACGACTGAAACTCCTGAGCATGTAATGATGGTTTGGGCTTCCACTTAACCCTGTTTCATTCTCCAACTGAAACTGTTGAAAAAAACAGTGAGCACAACAGCCAAGAGGCAAGAAGTTGAACCAACAGTCTGGGAAGGTCTCATGGCCTGGAGCCAGGGGGTTGTATCTCATAGATTAGCTGCCTGTGGTGCAGACCAGCATGCTTGGAATAGACATGCAGATAGATTAGAAATTCCATCTTGATTTAATGGGTTTAGTCCCAACAGTCTAGGACATAATTAAATCTTTTAAAAAAGATTAATCCACCTTTACTACCTACCATTTATCATCTCTAAACCCTCACAGACAGTGTGTGTGTGTTGGGAAGGGTACAGACACATATATTTACTTAGAGAAAAATGCTGTTTTATTAGTAGGAACAATTTGCAGATTTGGCCAGGTTTGAGAAAGTTTGTTATCTCTTGGGCAACTGCATTTATTCCAGTTGCAAACAGACACTGTGCCCAGATGATGGCGCCTACAAATCACAGATCCCTCGTACATAATCATTAGATAATTCATTCTGTCGGGTTATGCATTGTGGGCTTTAGTGTTTATTGCAGAAGAAAATAGAAGTCTCATTGTATTGCAACCCCTCAACCACCAAACCCCCAAACATTGCAACCCCTACCTTCCTGTCCCCAGAAACCATGGACTGTATTATGGTGCTGTGTTAAATTAGCTTTTACAGCTACCTTCCATTTGGGGGGAAACAGCACCAGAATAAGATATAAGAAAATACAAAGGGTTTAGACTAAAGATTCTCCATCCCATGGGAAATGCATAATTCAAGGTATTTGTAAATGTGTTTGTGATGTGCTGAAAAGCTGAACTGGAACAAAATAAATAAACCCAAGCAACCAGACCTGAGAATTCCAATCCTTGATGGAAATCAGACAGGCAGGTTTAGACGTATTTTTGAGGGGATTGTAGGATTAGGGTCAGCTTGATGAAAGGCTACTCTGGTCAGCAATAGCCTCACACTAAAATGAAGCTTCAGGTGTTTTGTGCCAAGCAGAGTGACTACCTTTTGTACAGTATAGCTTATGTTCATTTGGGGAGAAGGAAATAAAGCTATTGAGAGAATAACAGTGTAGAGGAAGACAAGATTAATTCTAAATGAATCAAACATATTTTAGAGATTCAGGATCTGCACACGGAGTAAAAATGAAAAGCTTCAGACCAAGTATCTGAAAATCAGCTCAGTAAAGTATTTGAGTTTGAATGTTTTTCTGGGACTGGTGTTTTCACAAATAAGGTTCTCTCTGCAGATTATCTCAAATATGTGGAAATACCAGAATGGCAACAAATTGGTGAGAAAATCCTGTTTCCTAATATGAAGATGTTTTATTTGAATTTTGTGATCATTGCTAATAGAAGTTCAGGTTTAACACACCATTTCCTCTATATCTATGTGTTCAGATACATACATAAATGTTAATTCTGACCTTTGTCTACTAAGTACATCTACTGTTCCTCACATATTTCACTCATCTATAACAAATTACCCATTCCTTCCAATTCCATATGTTCAATGTCCTTCAAAGGATGCCCAGAAGAGAAGGAAAAAAAAAAGCTAAGGAGCAGAGATATGCCAAATTGACTTCAGATTTGGGAGCAATCCCACATTGTCTAGTTTGTTCCTTTCGGAAAAAAAAATCAGAAAACCAAACAGCAGATAAATAATAAGACACCCCAAACCAAACTTTGTGAGATTTTTTTGACAGGGCAGATTTTTCTAGCAGCTTTCAGGCTTGCTATTTGCTGGCCCACAGAAGTATCACTTTTCCTAGGTCTTGTTCAGCATTGAGAAATCACTAAATCCCCTGAAGCTCAAACATCCCTAGTCTTCAACTAGAAATTTGGCAAAAAGTAACTAGTAGCTAACCATTAATAAAACTCCTGGGAACAGCTGAACCTCAAAACTCCTTTCAGAGTTGTGCATAGCCAAGAAAGCAAGGCACTCCAGTGCTCTCCATGTCCCTCCTCCTCTGCACCTTCTGGCTGTCTCCCTTGGGAGGACACTCCTTGCTTTCCCTTGGGACTGTGGTGGGGGCCTCCCTTGGAAGCTCCCATGGTTCCTGCCCCAGCAGCTGAGTCCTCCCATCTCCACACAGCATCCACATCTCCCTGCTGAGCGGGATCTGCCGCGCAGGAAAGGCCGTCGCGCCGGTCCAGCTGAGCCCAGGTTTGTGTTACAGCACTGCAAACACTTAAACATGAGTTACTGCTCCTCAGAGACCACCTGGCTGCAGGTAACATGCATCAAGTGAGGCAAATTCACACGGTCTTGTCCTCAGATGATTTCCAGTCTAAATTCGAAAGAATCTAATTTCTTTCTCAGCACAGCCGGTGTCTGGTGGCTGTTACTGCTTCACTCAGGCTGGGAGCAGAGAAAGTGTTTCCCAGCTTTCCTAGACTAGCTTCAAATAGAATTTGTGCTAAATATGATTTGGGTTTCAAGATTTGGGGAATTTTCATCATATCCTTAAAACCAAGTCTCAGAATATGTGAAGACAGTAGTTGATTTTAAGCAGTCATGAACAACAAGAAAGACAGCACAGAAGGATTCGTTAGGAATGACAAAACCAGGAGTATTTCCAGCTATCTTGTGTGACATCTGTTTAAATATTACAGACAACTTTGGTTAAAGAAACCCTGTGCTTAAAGATTAACATATTTTTATCCTAAAAGTGACAAATATGTATATACCCTTGTCTGTTGTGCAGAGAAGTTGATACATGTGCAGTCTGTCAGTCATTTTGGATGGGGCTCCTGTTTACTGACACATCACCTACAAACCAAGCACTCAGATAACCAAGAGGGCTCTCCTGACTCTTGTTTTTCCCAGGGCCATTTCAAATTGTTGCAGAAGGTCTAAAGATAAAAACAAAAAGCCTCAAGGAATATACAGTTTAAAGGCACAATCCTGTAAATGCCTTTCTGTGAATTTCTTTTACTAATACAAATGCTAGATCTACTAAATAAGTTGTTTTCTCCTCATAAATGCTAAGAATAATTCAGTCCCAAAACGGCATCTTTGACTTATTTAATCATTTCTCTCCTTCTGTCTAAGTGTTGGGGATGTACATTTTCTAAAGGAAAAAACCTGATATTTCAGCAACTAGAAAAATTACTATTTGGGTTTAAAATTAATTCTGAAAGACAAATTTAACCAAAGTGACTTAGGAGGTGGAATCAGAGGCCTGTTTGGAAGACTATGATGAACGCCTGAGACTTGTGCCAAAGACTGTTTTCCATCAGCTCAGTGTGGATCCAAATCCCCCAGGCACTCCAGAAGAAAGATGATCTGTTCAATCAGGAAAAGAAATCGAGAAATCCGCTTGTTATTTGTTGATGTCTCTTGGATGACCTTTTAAACAAAAAAAACCCCTCAGCTAAATTACACTGAGGTTTTAACTGTCATAAAATTCATTAGACTGGGGAGGATATGAGGGGATCATTAAGTCCATGCCAAAGCAGAGTTCAGAAGTTATAGGAACTACAACTGGGAACGCTTGCACACTACTCTCTGCCTGATTACTTTCAGGGAAACATACAGGAATTTAACTATTTTTTGATTTTAGGACTTCTAACCTGTCATAGACTGAGTTTGAGTTTGACAATAAGCTCAGCCATTTCTAGTGAAGGAAAAACACAGACTGAGTAATCTGTAGAAACTAAGTGAACATTCCTATAGAAAACCAGACCATAAAATTCTCACAATTTGTCAAAAGTCGTCAGAGACTTTTTAAAGTCCAGCTAAAAGGTTCTTAAAAGATTTCCAAAGACTCAGTTCCCAGTAGTTTGTAATAGTTAGGCTTCTTTAGTCCTGTCACCAAAATCACTAGTCACTGAGAACATGAATGCTGTCTGGAGAGCTGAGCATTCCCCGGAGTTAATGCATTCCTATCACTGCGGCCAGCAGTGCTGATGGCAATGTACAACAAAAGCAAGACTAGGAAACTCAGGCCTAAATATAAATACTGGCTTTAGTAGAGGGTGATACCTTTGTTCTATTCTCCCACACAGAAAAGCAGCATTGCTGGACTCCTCAAGCCAGTCAGATATTGCAAGAAATGTACTGTACTGCCTTGCAGTGTGCAAATACCTGAAATACTGGTACTGGGCACTAAGCCATGACATAGCTTAACATCCCTTGGCTGGAATACTAATGAAATTAAAATAGGTGATATGAGCGAGATATTTAATTTTTCAAAAGCTCTGGCATTCCCCAAATTAATGAAACACACTTCAGGATATGCTGAGGTAAATACAGAATCAAACACAGACATCAGGGTTAGCAAATTAGAAATGTCTCTCTAACTTCCCAAACATGCTGCAACAGAACTATATATTTATTCATATCCTTTTAAAGGCTCAAGCAAGAGATTCAGGTGATTTATTTGTGAACTGAAGGCTAATACATTCTTAAGAATAAAGAAAAAAACCCCTTCAAACCCTTCAAGATTTTATTTACTTTACAGCAATCATGTTCTTACCAATCACTGTGTTTAAACAAACTTAAAACATTCCCCCCAAAAACAAACAAGCAACACTCCCCCACCCAGACCAGCAACCTTTCCCTGCTTGTTTAAATCTGACAATAAACTCATCCTCAACTGCAATGGATAGAAAGAGAGAGTAGGTACAGGACCAGGCATTTCCTACAACAGCCTCAGCAAATGGGAGCAGCCAGCCTGGCAGAGATCTTTCACAAGAGCAGAAGCACAGAAATTCTGTTATTAGAAGTTTTGTCAACTATTAGAGCTAAGAGTGACAACAGATGTATTTTTGCCCCAGATGGTTTCTCAGAGGAAATCTAGGAATCCAGAAACTAAGAACAAAGGATAAAATAAAGAGAAAAAAAGCCCCACAAACTAAACCATGTAAAATACAGATTAACTGTCAGGAAACAGTTGCATAGGAAGAAGCTAGTAGTCTGTAGGATGTTCTGTGGAAAGGTGATTTTTTTGTGGGAAAAATCTCACTGTTACAGACACATAAATCCAGAACTGGATGAGACAATGCCCTTGAAATTCTAACTGTAGGAAAGGCTCATGCTTATTTTTTCTCAGCTGTGCTACTGCCACTGAGGTAGGGTGCCACAAGCAAGGATGATTCAGGTCTGCAAGAACAACTTAGAGAACAATCCTCATATTTGCATGGTAAAAATGCTAAAGCTTCAAGATTTCTCTTGTTCAGAAAACTCTTATTACTATTGTTAATGAAGCATGAGCCAGAAAGAGCACAGCTTGACATTGAGATCGTAAGCTGAGCTTGTAGATAGACAGAGGAATCCCCTCTCCTTACACCAACAAAAAATTTCCCACTGAAAACTTGTGGAACAAATTAAACACTGCAGTGAAGACTGGCATGTTTTCAAAATCCCTTTCCCACCCAAGGTGAACTGTGTTTCAGCAGTTCAACACCCTCATGAGCCCAGCAAAGCTCATGAACAGCTTCAGCTCCTTTCACAGCTTGAGGGATTGGCCTCAAGACTTGGACTAATGGATGTGGAGGGTGCTCAGTCCTCTCTGCCACTGCTGCTTGGTTCAGGGAGGGGTATTCCATGTGCCACTGGCAGACAGGATCAGGTGCCTGCACTCAGCCATCCCACTTGTAGAGCAGCCCTGCAGGCACCAGTGATGAAGGGAGACTCACTGGAGAGGCTGTGCTGTGATGCCCACCTAAGGCATGAGGCAGGCACCTCCATGGCAATGGCAGCATTCCACTGGCAGGAGACACATCATTTCAGAGTGAAATGGATGGGGAAATGTAAGGAAAATTAGTTAAATATGCAGCAATGAACCGACTCTTTGTATGAGAGATGTTTTTTTTCTGGTAGGAAAAGTTGCTCCTACAGAATTCCACTCTTTTTTTTTTCATTACAGCTACTGCTTCTTAATGGGGAGACAGACTATGCTGCCTGAATTAGTCAGCAGTTGAGGTAAGAGAATAGCTTTGCCTGGTGATGCCAAGCCTCAGTGTAATTTCTGCAGACATCCTCATCTGAAAACACCTCGGGTGACAGTTTGGCAGGCACGCTGGCATTTCCAGCTGAGTCCCTGCTCCTCCTCATTGAACTTCAGCACTGCCTAAAGTCACTAAATGAAACAGAACCCCCTCCACGGGAGGACTGGTAAAAACTGTGTGGTAAAAACTAGTTTGTGTCTGTATGTCTAGATAAAGCAAATTAACTAAGTGTGGAAGGGGAAAAGGAGCCACAGAGAGCATGGCCAGGGTCACATCTCTGTCCATGGCAGGACACAATCTTCTGAACTCTCTGCATGTGCCCTTGTGGCTGCCCTGGGGCAGCACCCACAACCCTGAGGTAACATCTCTGTTGGGCTGAGCCCTTGTCTCTGTCTGCTCTGTTGTTCAGGTATCTCTCATCAGCACTGCACCTGCTGAGCTCAAAGGCAAGGAAACTCACCGCTCTCACACATTTCTGTGAGCATTGCTTTCTTGGCCCCATCAGTGTGCAGCCACTGCAGCAGGGATTTTGCTTTAGAGACCTGACAGCCCAAGTCAGGCCTCTTTCTAATCTCACTATTCCCCTTGAAAAGCAAATACATTTCTTTTGAGACCATAGAGAGCACTCACTCCAGCCTCTTGGCTTTCACTTGCTGCAGATACTTTGAAAGACTAACTCCCATTAATTAGAAAAAGATAAACAAACTCAGACCTTGCAAGTGCAGGTCTTGCACTGGCCAGTTCCAAAGGGGAAGAGGCTTTGGAAGTTGGTTCACCAGACACGTTTCTGAACCGTCACTTGAATTAAACCAGACCCCATTTATTTTCCATGCCTTCTGAAAGATACACTCCCAGTGAAAAGAAAGTAACATATTGATATCAGCGTGCTCTGCCACAGGAGAGGATCAAGAATCACCCACGCGTTGCCTTGAAAACAAACAACCCCCAAACAATTGATCAGTCACTGCTAGTACGGAGGCAGTCTATTATGGATAAAAATACAGGTGGAAAAAATTCATCAGGGATGTGCAAATACCTCTATTTAAATTCAAGCACAGTAAAGCAAGCTTTGCTCCTATAAACAGGAGCAGTGGATTATGGATGCATTTCTCTCAAGTCCTGGCAGAGGGGGAATGTATTTCCAGGCTAAGGGAACCAGAAAACTGAGTGATTTCCCTGTCGAGGCTGGGATTTCTGAGATGGCTTAACCTGATTGCGAGGAGAGGTGGAAGTGCACCACAGACTACTGTATAAATTGCTGCTTTGGCTCCCTGTGTGTAATTTGAACACAGCCACCCAGCTGAGCTCTTTATCTGAGCACCCCAACAGCACTTCAATGCCTATGCCAAAATATCAGCTCCCATAGGGAAGTTGTGCAGCACAGTGCCAGTGGCACAACAAGCCGTGGTCAGCCTGAGAATCTCTCACTGGCTCTGTGAAGCATTTATTTCATGAAAAAAAAAAAATTATCAGAGCAGTCTATGGAAAAGGCACCGGGAAGGATAAGAAAGATCATTTATGTACAACTGAGGGTGTTTGTGTTCTCATATATGTGAGCACATGTGAAGGAGAGTGCGAGCAAGACGACTTCAGCTTCTCACCTCAGTTTCTACTAATTTCTTCTCCATCCTTTGCTGTAGCTGCCCATGTGTATGAATCACATCTCAAAGGAAACGTTGACACTTATGTTGACATACTAAGCCTGACTCAGTATTGTCCTATTCTCAAGCAGACCTTGTCTTGAGTGAAGAAAAATTTTAGCCAGACTTTTAGACCCAGAGCTAAGAAAAATGACTCCTGAGAGTGGCCACGATACCTTTTGGTTTTTATTTTTAACTTCCTTTTCCAGCTATGGGCACAAAATGGAATGTCCACTTTTAGTTTAGTCTGTCCACTGCTCACGTTGATTTTCACATCACTGCTTTGGGAATCTTCATGGCTTTCTCAGCGGAAATATAAACTTCAAACAGCAAAATCAGACCACAGCTGTAGAGCTCTGTCACTTTCTTATTGACATTTCTGCTTAGGAGAGAAAATACCACAAAATAGCTCAAATAGAAAGGAATAATGACAAGAATTCACTAATTTCCTTGCCATAGAAAAGGAGGAAATAGAGAAATTGAATTTTGAAAATTCAGGTAAACAACAAAAACTGAAAGCAGTATTATTTCACCCTCAACTTAGGACATAAAAGAAAAATGTCAGCATTTTGAGTTTTCTTCTCAGTCATGACCATGCAGAGTTACCCATCTGTGCTGGGCTGACCTTGGCCAGTTGCCAGCCATCCACCCAGCTGCTCTCTTACCCCCTCTCCTCAATAGGAGATTTGGTAGTCCATCTACAGAACAAACTGTTTAGACAACTTGTAATGTCTAGTAGTATGCAAATTATAAACTCTGTGAAAGACTCTTACGCAGTGGCAGAAAAATGGGGTTACCATAAAACATTATCTGTATATATATGGTCAAAATCCCTATGCCTAGTCTGGTGGTTATAACCTTTAACTCTGCAAAAGAGATTCCTCTGTAGACAATATAGTAGTCTTGCATTGGAGGTTGAGCTTGAAGCATGACTAGTTCATACAAGAGAGAAGGTATAATTTTTCCTCAAGGTGTGGCTGCTTTAAGAATATATAAAATCTGTGTAGATAGAAATTATGAAATTTACATAGAGAGAGAACAACTTCAGTGTGGAGAATGAGAAGAAAGAGCTACCTTAAATTTTTTTAGTCAGAAAACCATTCACAGAGCACAGTTGGTTCTCTTGTAACCCTAAATTATTTGGAGTTGAACTTTTTTTTTTGTTTTTAAGAACAGCAAATCAATAGAAAACAAGACTATGCCTATAAATGGAACAAAAAGAAATTTATCACCTTCCATTCAATCAGGAAAAGAAACACACAGTCTGCCAATTTTTTATCCTTACCATTTTCAGTCCTAGAGATTTTTCCAGCAACACCCACGTCATCAAGCAATATATGGCATCAGCTGGTGACTGTTTATAATTCAGTGCAGGAAGATGATATATCTTGAATTTCCTTACTTGAACAGTCCATTCCATCTCCCCTTGTGCAATATCAGAAACAGGAAAGTCCAAAAAGTTATTGCATTAAAACTGAACATAAGGAAAAATCAGGTTATTCACTTTAACTGAAAGAACAGGGTCTCTGACGAGAAATTGCAAGTCAGCAAATTCTGGGATGACTTCCAAAGGCACAAATAGGTGCTAAGACTCATAACCATAGAAAGTCAAAGGTAGTCAATAGTTTGATTGCACCACTCTTTAAATAGTGACAGTCCCACCGAGCTGAATTACTCTCAGGCTGGAGGGGCTGGGAGCCACTTCCCTCTTCAGTATCTACATCATCATCTCCTCCTCCAAATACCTGAATACTGCACAACTCATCAGTCTTATAGCCACACTATGTCTTCTCTTGGTTTTGCAGAACTAGTTATTCCTTCAGTGGGGCAAAGAGGTGCTGCATGTGGTATGGGCTGCAGTCCCTGCACTGTGTGACAGCCAGCCTTGAGCAGGCAGGAAAGTGGGACATGGGGACATTGCTAATCTGTTCATTAAGGATACACAGAGACTGCAAGGATACCTTTGTGCTATTTGTTTTCATACCTTAATCATGACATGCCTGATATCCTTGATGCAGAGCTTTTTGGGAAAACACTTCAATATTATTTGTTTGAAAACAGGATTTTTAAGTAATGGCAGGGAAAAGCAAACAAAATCACCATAAAAACCTACCAAAAAGCCCCTTCTCCCTGCCAAATCAGCCATGCCTGGCTAACGGCGAGGTCATTCTTTGTTTTGGTTCAGACAAATTCTTTTCCAAAAGCTATACTGTACACAGAGAGACTTCATTCAAATATGCAATTAAATATTGCTTTCCTGAGCAGAAGTGGCCACACAGAGCATGCTGTCAACACATCCCTGCAAGATTTCTCCAAGAGTTCAGCAGAATAATTAGCTTTGGTACCGTCGCACAGTAGTTTTTATCTATCAGAGTTTTATCTTGCCTTCTCTCAGTGGTTAGTCTGAGAGAAATTCTGATCGTTTGCCTCATGGGTCTAATCATCTTATTGATGCTCAAAGCGTTTAAATGTGATCTGCAGCCCCTTCACTCTTTGACATTCCAGTTCTTAAAAAAAGTCAGATATTTTGGCAGGTGCTTAGCTCAGACTTGTTCTTTAGGCTATAAGGCTTTTGCCTGTCTAATTAGCTGTGGCAAAAAGCTGAGAATGTTGACAATCTGGGGATGTGAGGTAATAAAAAATAGATTATTTACCAGCAGCAAATTAAGCCCTCTAAGAACCAGTGTGATGAGTTGTGCCCCTCTGACAATTCCCTGTAGCAGATAGATACTACTGTCTCCATCTGTCTATCTTGAGCACAGCGTACCTGATGGCATGTTTCTAATCTATTTTTCCATGCAAACGAATTGATCCACCAAAGCCTTCAGAAACTAAAGAAAGTAACCTTTCTGGTGACAGGAAGCAAATTCTGTCTGCTTCCAAAGATGATTTTCCCAGTTTCCTTTGGGGCAGTGCAAATAATTGGCCAAAGTCACCAAATGCTTTTTTGCTGCTAGAGAAGCAGGGTAGTTGTGCTTCTTGGGTGAACTGGCAGAGAACAGCATGGAGGAAAAGGCAACTATGGATGATGGATGGGGTCTGGCTCTTCAGAAACAAGGAGAGCCATTACTCAATATGCTGCCTGCTCTGCTCCGTGGCAGTGTCTGCCTGGCTCTGGCTGTGAGGGAGCCAATGCTGCTGAGGGGCCAGGGGGGAAAAGAGCAGTCCAAACTTGAAGACAGAAAAATCCATATCAGAAAAGTTAGGAATGGAGGTGACATGACTTCTTGCCTAAGCACATGATCGGCAAGGCAGAGGGGCTTGCATGTCTACAAAACACTTTTCCCCATTTTTAAAATCAGTCTCAGAAGAAAGCTAATAAAAACAATGGCTCATTAGAGTACTTACTTTTATTTTCTTCAGCCAGTTTACCCCAAATGACAATCCACCTTAGTTTTACACCTCTTTCAGACCACACTATTTTTCTCCCAAAATGTATTTTAAGAATGAGGTTCTGGAATGCTTTTTGGATATATGGATATGAAAGGATAGTATATGTAGCATATGCTATTCTATCACCCATATGTCTTTAAAAATGGATTAGCCACACTTTCCTGTATATTTTCCCCACTACCTTGTTAGCATAAGGTATTAGACTACCCTTCAGGTCCTGCAAGCCAGTGCAATATTCTGATGACAAAGGAATAGCAGTAAAATTTCTCTAGGTTACTATACTTGCTATTGTAACCTTACTCTAGAAAATGCTGGATCCATCTAATGTCTGGTCATGGATTTCAAATTATGTGCTGCAAGGGATCCTAAAAGTCCAATTTTTTTGTCAATGTGCTGTTATTGTAAGAATGTTATTATTTCTCTTAGGGAACTTGTTAAGCAGTGTGGATAGGGTGTATGATGTCATAAAGCTCATGCACTTCATTTTTACAGGAATCAGAGGTGACATCAGACCTTCCCTTTGGAGTGGTCCCACCAAGGTTAATACAACACCTCAGCAAAGGATATTTGCCTTTTGAGCAAAGACTGCAGATTATGTAGCATTTTCAGCCATACCAACTCCCTCATGTTTTGGCTTGTCTCATCATCCACAAAAGCTAAATACGGTGTCAAGGTTTATTGAGAAGATCACAGAGCACTATGCATTTTATAACAGCTAGGGATGTCTGAATGAGTTGAACTAACTGACACAGACAAGTTAAAACCCCTTTCACATATCTCTGCTAAATTACAACAGGATTTTCTTCAAGGTTTGGTCTGAAAGTTATACAGCTAAATTCTTACAGAGATGGACAAGAAAACAAACTGCAGTTTCTCCTATCCAGGTAAAAGACTGGAAGTATCAGGAATCTCATGAGTGTAATTATTGCCAAGAGGCTGTTGGTTCAATTTTAGAGATCAAAGATGATATAGAAAGATTCTGTAACCCTGCTTTTTAAGCAATGTGCAAGGAACAGGTAGGTATAATTTAGCTTAGCAGGTTTCAGGAAAGGATTGAAAATTTTGGTGGGACAGAACATCTGAAATAAATAAATAAGACTGCTCAGAAAAAGCCCCTGAATGGGCTGTGGGCACAAATCCCACATAAATTAATGCAAGACTTTCTATCAACTTCCGTGAGCTTTGGGCTAGGTGCTAATGGATATCAGTGGATATCAATTAAGACGAAGCCTTATTTATAGATAAGTTTCCATAATTTCCTGTTAGTAAAGGCCGTTACACCCCAAATCACTTTGTCCTTTTTAGCAAAAGACCTGATGGCAGACAAATTTGAATCTGTTGAGCTTTGAGCAGAACAAAACCACATTATGTTTAAATACATATGATACTTTTGATACTTTGTAAGATATTTGCTTGAAATAAATTTCACTAAATCCACTGTCTCACTGGTGGTCACAGTTGGTAGTAACCATTAAAAGCACAGAGAACATGCAAGCACACAAATTGCTGTTTGATTTTCAGCTTTTCCTTCCTGAAAATACTAGAAAAGACTCAAAAAACTAACTTTCCAATATTACAATTAATTTGAAAGGAATTTAGGGAGCTGCCTGTGTTTCGTAAGGCTTTGAAAACAAATACTGACAATGAACTTGGCAGATTTTTAGAGAGCTTCGACATAGTGAAAGGACAAAATAAATTAAAAGAAGCCTGTGTAGTTTAGTAAGAGAGAGAAAGTGTATTCCATTATATCTCTTTCTCTTTCCAATATCCAACACTACGTTACACAGCACTGAAGAAGCCAAATACTGAAGCAAATTACCTGTCAAGGGGATTTTATCAATAAATAATTGAATTCAGTTTTCAAGGAGGGCCAAGGCTGGGACATTTTCCCCTACAATTGCAATGGTGCCTTGTTCTGTGCTCAGTGTTGTATTGCAGCACCAACCCTCCACCAAGCAGGCAAAAACTTGGGTATGGAACAGATTTGGAACTAAGACAAAAAGCCAGAAGAGAATGAAAGAAGTTTTATTTTTATTCTTTCTCCTTAAAGTTTAACTGTGGATATTCATCTGTTCCTGATACCTTCTTAGCCTACTCACTGACCTGATCCACATTTGAGAGGCGCATGGCTATCAAATCAAGGCTCCTCAAACTCCAATTTCCACTGAGGAAAGGGTAAAACTACAGCTGACACACCATTTACTAGACATGAAAAGCTCATGCACAAGGGGAAGGCATAGAGGGTGGGCAGGAAGGAGAGAGGGCAATAAAAGCTTGAGAAGGAGCTGGCATCATCCTGGACACCAGGGAATCCAACCAATGACATATAAATCTATTGAAAAGCAGGCTTCATTAGTTGCACAGCTCATGGAGAGGCATGTTTACAATTTGGGAGGAAATGGTCTGAAACTGAAACGTCAAAGCAAAAAAATGATGGTTTAATGCAGGGTTGATAATGGGTTCATTCAAAATACAGCTCCTTAAAGGTCCTGCATACAATTACAGTCATTATGCATTTAGTAGAGTAGGTATTCACTGACCACGATGCAGAAAGCAACCAAACTAAAGGGTATATTGGTTTAAGTTGCACCAGGGTGATCAGGTTTACCTATGGGGAAAAACTGTCTGGAGGGCACTGCCTGAGCTGGCCAGGAAGGCGCAGCACAGATGCTTCTGAAAAGCTCAGACCAGGATCTGGAAAGTAACAGACAGGGCCGAGCTCCTTTTGAGGCAGGGTGCTTTGAGTCCAGCAAATGGGAAGTAGGAATAACTTAATTACCTGGGCTTTTAATTAATTTTGGCAAATTTCAAACAGTTTTGCTTGTCTCAAATATGCTGCCTGATCATTTTACCAGGTGCCTTTCCTATCTGCTGCATAGGAAGCAGTGAGTAAGAAAGTAGCTCCTCAAGAGTTACTTGTGACTCAACAGGATCTAAAAGGTTGTCTGTATAAGAAGGTTATAGTGCCCCTTCTGCAGAGCAGTACCTTCTCAGACAGACCAACAGGTTACAGACTACAGTGTGGACGCTTTATATATCAAAAAAGTGAAACATGTTGGTGGAGGTTTTGGGGTGTGGTGCTCTGGAATCCCTTCAGATTTTGTGCTATGTGGCCCATGACTACTCTTTTCTTTTTTTTTTCCTCTCTTTTTCAAAATTTTATAATTCCTTGGTAGCTGTTTAATCTGTCTGATGCCATCTTTCCACTTAGCATGAATAGTTTTGGACAGAATCTTTCCAACTGGTGCGAGTATTTGCATACTGGATTCACACCCCCAACAATTCATTCATGTTCCTATTTTCGTGGTGGTGTTTTCAAGTCCATTTGCCAAGGGTGGGCTGTGCTGGCAAAGTACTTTGAATAGGTGTGTCACCTCTGATACGTGCCCTGTGGAAACAAAGACATCATTTGAACCTAAAGGAAGACAAAGTCCTTCAGACTAAATTTTCAGCTACTCTCAGATATTCACTGCAGCATCAGGATTTATTAATTTTTAAAGTGATTGCTTTTAATATACATAATACATCTTAAAAGAGGTTGGACACTTACATAATTAACAGTAAAACATATATAGATAGAAATATATATAGAATCTATATAAAATGTATATAGATTTGAAAAGCTAATGGTTACACTAACAGCCAAAATCAGAAAGAAAGAAAAAAAAATTCTCAACTAATTTAGGATGCTTCAAGGCTGAAACTCTACAGCACAATTTCTAGCAAACATAAAATATTTTCTTTTGTGTGAAGGCTTTCCTAAAATGGTTTCTATGGAATTTCTTTTGGCTCTTAGTATGGGCCAGTTTCAAACATAATTTCTGAGCCAAACAGGCCACTGATATCATATAACAAGGCTGCTCTGACTCACGAAAATCTGAATTTCTAATGGCATACAGCTCACCCAGTCATCTCTTACACTTGCAACAAATTCCCCATACAGCCATCAGTTATGGTGCAGAGGACTGTTCCCCACACCATATCTGTTTCCATGAGCTTGCTTTGTACAGGCAGAATAGAAAGCAAGGATCACGTGAAAAAGTAATGCCTTATTTCTTGCCTTGGACCATGAGGGAGGGTAGAAAGCATCACTGTTTTAAAAGGGTCAAAAAGGAGACACCTTTGGGTCTGTGAGCAGTGCCCCTGGTACCAAGCCAGGAGTGACCTCTGACTGCAGCTCCCTGGGGGATCCAAGCTGGACCTGTCCTGTGGCATCACACCTTCCCTGCCATTGGAGTCAGATCACGTGCTGTGGCACACAGGTATCACCAGGTGCAATGCTGCAGGAGCCCCATGTAGCACAGTGTGGCATGAATTAGTATCCTATTTCAGGAAGGAAAGGGGTTAGGAAATAGGCAGAAGAACAGCTGATAATGACAGTAACTAAATTAGTCAGCAGGAAGGAAGCTGGCACCCTAATGCTCGGGAACTTTTTTCACTTTCACATGCTTAGATGCAGGAGAACACCTGAAGTCAGTGTCTCATGGGGCACAGAGGATTTTTAAAGCACTTCTGAACAGCACTGCTCAGCTAGTGAGATGCTACAAACAGCAAATGCAATGCACAGCATTACCATTCTCCCACTCATTTTCCTCTTTGCCCTTTTGGGAAACATTAAGTAGCAGCACAAAGAATTTCTATGTGACTGAAGTGAAGCACTGGTTAGAGAACCACTACAAAAACACCAAGACATACTGCTGAAAAGGATTTTGAAAGAAAGATCCTTAATTTGAATGGAAAATGTCTCTAAATCCTTTAAGCTGCTTTGAAAATCTCAGCCTCCATGATATGGTTTAAATTTAAGATAACAGTATTATTCTGAAATTAGACAGAACATAACCTTACTTAAAAGAAAGAGGGGTAGAAAAAGCCAAATTTCCCCTGAAGCTTGTTGTTTGTGCCTTTTTTTTTTTTATTTTTAAAGACTTGATTTATTTAGAGGGTAAACTGAAAATCTGAGCCTGTGCTTTCAGTATGGGAGTCACTTTGGAGCAACAGCAATGGGCCACAGGCAGATAAGCACCACAACAAAGGGGCTGTTCTCAAGGAGCAAAGCTCATAGCAGAATTTTAAGCTGGGCTCAAAGCAGTACTTGAGATAGTTTGGAGCACCTGCAACCACACAGGAGGCTCTGGATTTGGAAAAAACTTTATTGTCATATTATGTCACTACCTAAAACAATTTAAAACAAACTATGCACTGCAGCAGGGATTCAAATGCTAAAAGAGAAATCACAGGAGTTTATTTATAGAGATGCCTGCTGTACTGGCACTGATAGGTACAGTGCTTCCACATCATATACTGGAATGTAGCACATACACATGTATAACTACCTATAGCTCTTTGCATGTTAGACTCTGCTTATTTTTGTACCTAATTCTCCTGGCAAGAAAACTTCATCTTAAAATTCACTATTCTTTAAAAAAGGGTGGCCAACGAAAGGTGGCCAAGTGTTATACAGACGGTGACATTGAAGATATATTTAAAAGTAATGTGGAGTGTGGAATAACCAGGGTGGTTAGTATTAAGGTACCTTAGAGAGGATAGAGAACAGTACAAAAAGAGATTTAAGCTTCACTTGTGTTGGAGGATTTATTAGTTCTTGAAAAGGAAGATTTCAAAGAAACTAGTAATGAATGAGGGAGTAATTACATACTGAGTTTGCAGAGAATAAACTAATTATAAAAATATGGTGTGTTGTAGGCCATCTGCCCCCCCCCAAAAGAACTGAATTGTCAAATTACTGAGCCAGAGATGACACATTATAATTATACTGTTACTTTGCAAGATTTAATACAAAAATCCAACAACATTTTGCAATAACAACCATTTCTCTTTCTTGTTTGAAAATGAGAGTCATTATATACTATCATGAGATTTGACGTTGCCTGTCAGCATCCCAGTGTGTCAGGATAACTGCATTACCCATCTCTTTGGAATGAGAAGAAAAAAGCTAGTGACAAACCCAGTGGAGGCATATTCCAGTGCTAACTTGGGAAATGAGTGATTTTCACCACCATTCGGAGCACCAAGGAGTCACTCAATAATCTCAGCTAAATCATTTCATTTCTGCATAGAAATTTAACAGAATGCATCAATCTGGCTGAGTGTCCCAAACTTTTGCCTTGTCTTTGGACTTTCTTTTATGAATTAAAAAGGCTGTGTTTCCCTTCAATTTGTCTGTTGTTAGAGTCTTTCCTTTGAGAATATTCACTGAAAATCCAGTTTAAAACCTGGTTTTGGTACAAACACAATAAACCCCACCATTCTGGGTGGCGTAGGACCACAATCTTCTCCTGGCAGTAAAGATGCTTGGAACCTGAAGCACACTTTCAGCCATTAGGAGAAAGCGGTAGTGGAGCTTCATAGGTAGTAATCAAATGGTTCAAAATATATTGAACTAGGTTTGGCTGTTATTTACAGGTCTTTTTTCATCTTTCATGGTTCTTTATGAAGCTCTGCACAGTAATTTCATAAACTTTATAAGATTCAGTGCCTAAGATCATCTTATGTATAATTCAATTCTGCATTACTCAATGGCTCTTTGGGATTTTAGTCTCAGGAGACTTTCAGTTCCTATTGATGAATTTTGCCTTTCCTGAAAAACAGGATAATCAAATAATCAGCATCTATTGCTAATGTGAAAAATGAAGGGGTAGAGGGAAAAGGTACAGAAAGCCAAAAGGTGTGTGCCTACAGTGGCATGTTCTTAAATACAATTGTGATTTTGCTTTGAAGTCTGCACAGCCATAAGCCTATCACCTTCTCGAAGCAGTTTTTCATGATTCATTCACATCTTCCCCAGACTAGTAAAGCTCTTTGTTTCAGGTGAACAATGAACCCTATCAAAGACCAGAACAGTCTAGAGCAAGATTCGGTTCTCCAGCATCAGTAACTGTGGCCAGGGAAAACAGCAGAAAGCAGACCTGATCTCTCAGTTCCACAAAGCTGAAACTCAGCCACTGATACCTACAGCTTTTCATGCACTTTTACTATGGGGACATCAAGCTTTAGAGCTGAGTTTGCATAAATTCATATGGTTAAATGCCTGTTAACATTAAAAGTGGTGCAGCATGTGATTAAAATTTGCAGTTCAATAAATAACTACAGCATTCCTGCAGTCCAGCGTGCTGTACTTTTCTGCCTACAGCACTGACATGCACACAAAACCAGTGAATCCACTCATGCTGATATCTTCATTGTATGCTCTGCTCTTATTTGCACCCCTCCAAATTAAACATTTAAGAGGCAGTTAATAAAGCTCACAGTTAGATGAGACACATTAAATAGAATTCCTGAAGAATGTATTAAAAGTTGGTATTATGGTAATTATAAACCAAGTTACGTTTTCTTCCGTGTATTTTGGTTCCAAAGAATTTTTACAGGACCCTAGTATTTAGCTAAATCTGACATAATAACTGTATTTCCAGTACAAGGAATTAAACTGGCATATTCCTGGTCACATTTTCAATGACAAGAAGATGTGAATTTGCCACTGTCTTCAAAGAGAGAAAATTCCCCAGAAGTTTAAGGCGTTCAGGCTGGCTTTGCTCATTCAGCCCATCTCCCAGCTGGGAAAGCAGACCACATCTGAACAGATCAAAACAATTAAAAAAAAATACATTTGTGCTGTATATTCAGCTTGTTAAGTTAAATTCATACACTAATTTTTCCCCACAACCAATGTTTATGTAGTGCTGCACAGCCAAAAGACATTCTGTTCAGTTGATACTGTGGTTTCTGACCCCAGCTATCATGGTTAGATGCAATCAGACAGCAATCATGCTTTTAAACTGCTAAAGTTGTCCACTGAACAGTGTTTTTTTGCCATCAGGTGAACAGCCTTTTAAAATTAGTATCCAATAACACAGCCACATGTATGTTTTTGGAGCTGATGCCAAGCCTAAATGGCCACTGCTCCACAAAAATTCTTCCTTTGGTTTGCATCTTGCCCTCAGCACATTTTGCACAGAACACGTGTCACGTCTGCAATTTTGCACATGTGAATAGCAAACCAATGTCATCAAATGAACCCAGCCCTCAGATTAATTGAAAAACAAACAACCAACCAGAAAAACCCTGAAGAGAGATTTTCCCCATCTCTGTATATTAGAAGAGGGATTACTCCTGACAGCAACTTGAGAGAAGATGAAATAAAGGACAGTGAAGGGGGATGTAGTTTGCAGCATTCAATCAGTATGCAGCATCAGACTCTTCATTTGCAAAAGCTCTGCTGTAGAGACATTCCAGCATCGCTGAGAGCCACTTTGCTTCCAATGACTGTAGCTACTGCAGATGAAGCCTAACGACTTCTGTAGTTGTGGAAAGATTTCTGTGAAAGTTCATGTTCAAACTTTGTTTCCCCACTCATAGGTCAGTAAGGCAGAGCACACACTCAGGGGAATTCAATTCTACAATTTTTCCTATGGACATGTCCTCTTGGTTAGTATACAGAGTATGTTCAGTTTGCTTCAATTAGCTTTACCTCTCTTGGTGTGTACAGGAAAGGCACAATAACTTCAACTGTGTTGTTACCTCCACCTCCAAGCAACTCCCTGGAGTCACTTGTGAGGTACCACGACTCAGACATAACCCTTTCCTTCCTCATTACTCCAGCCCCAGTAGCATGAGTGTAATATTGTCTCCCACTGAGTTGTATTAGCTGAAGGTTGGTAGGGAAGGAGGTTTGTATGGGATCAAAGCTATAGCCTCCCCCTGTCCACCTGCTCCTGGTCAAAAAAAGGGGTCATCTGGCTGTACTTTGAAAATAAATTCAGTCTCTGGTTAACCTGTGGCAGCCCAGGGAATATTTTAATTTCCTTTCACAGAAACAGAGTAGATACTGCTGATCCCCAGGAAAAAAACCCCACAAAAACCAAACCAACGAACAATAACAACTCTATTAACAGAGTTTCAGGTAATCTTCTGAATTTCCAGTAAGACAATATAAAGTAAAGTTAAAAGTCTCCCAACAAGTTTACTCAATACAGACTCAATTATAGACCTACTAAAAATGACCAAGTCCTGAAAGCATCTTTGTTGTAAAACAGGAGATGAAAGCAGGCAATGAATGCCACCCACTGCAGACAGATACTGGGTACCAGTACACTGCTAATAATAAACAGATATAATATATACCCAGCCCTTGTGCTCGGTACCCTCCCTATGAATGGTGAAAGCACTGAGTGGTATGAACTAAACTCCAGGTCACTGGATTTCTTTCTCCTGTTCTGCCCCAATGGGTTGAACAAGTGTTTCCTTTGTTGTTAATGCCAAGCAACTGCTACCAGTATCACTTCAACCTTGAAATGTCTGCTTAAAATGCTGCTCTTCCTCTAGGTAAAATCATTTTGATCAGATTCTGTCCTCTGCACTTCTCATCTCTCCCCTAAACTGAAATGTGAAACATTTAAAACAATAAAAATCACTGTACTGGAAAGCTGCACTGTTTATTTTTCTCACATTGCATGCAAGTGTACTGCAGACCTTTAAGAGTTCTAAATTCATTCTGACCTTCTTCATCGGTTATTTACTTTGGGCCTTGAGGAAATGCTTAGCTTAAATGGCCTTTTTCCCTTTCAGAAATCTAATCTTCCAGAAAAATTCCACTGGACAGCAGGTTTTGTAATGGAATTACTGTAGTTAATTCCTATCACAGCAGTTCCTTAATGAAAGGCTGGAAGAAAGTCAACAGGTACTGTATTCTGCAAAAGGTGCTGTAAATATGAGTGTCATAGTTCAGAAAGGTGTGTCATCTCCCCATCAAGATAATTAATGGTCTCTTGAGTCAGACAATTAAAGGTTGCAATAATAGTCTATAAGATACCTCTCTTTGTTTCCCAATTAAAACTTTTCAGACTAATTAAAACCATGGTTGTGTCATGCAGTGTGGTGGTTTCCAACCGGGGCAATAAAATAATGGGTCTCAGCCAGAGAAGATAAACGGTTGAAAAATATTACCCATTTAAGCACCATCTTATGTCAACATTGATCTATGAAGTTTTGCTTCACATAGTGGAGGAAACCATCTTCTCTTTAAGGTAATCTGCAGTCATTTTCATAAGAGCTGAGAGCCTTGACTTTTATTAGTTCTCTTCAGGGAAACCTTTATCCATTAAAGTCCTGTAACCAGGAGCCAAGTGCTTGGGTTCCACAGAACAAATGAGCCCAATGTAATGTCAATTACATGAAAAAAAGAGAGAAAGATTAATTAAAACTCTTCAGAAATCTCTTCAATATCATTGTCTGACATGCTTACTATCAGCAGAGCATGTCTTCCATCTGGCAGCTTTAACAATATAACACTTTTAGACTGTTCTTAAGGTAATTATGTCAAATATACTGAACGTGATAGGAAGCAATTGGTATTAGTTTCAGATTAATCTCTGCACATTCTGGCATTCCAGTTCTGTCTACAAAGACTGAATTTGCTTTTACTGTGTTGCTGGTCAACAGGGTTTTCCCTTCCTGGTTGGTTTTTTGTCCTGCTTGC
The DNA here is from genome assembly GCA_013390005.1 of Calyptomena viridis. NCBI lineage: Eukaryota > Metazoa > Chordata > Aves > Passeriformes > Eurylaimidae > Calyptomena > Calyptomena viridis. The sequence continues at coordinate 183,487 of WEIV01031080.1, forward strand.
TGGGATTATGTGGGGACTCTGTATCACAGGAATCAACAGGGCAGGACAGAGTACTGTGACGTGGTCTCTGAGATGAGGCAAAAAAAGGATGGAACCCGTTACCTACACCCTCAAGGACCTACTGTAGCCTTTTTATGGCATTAGTATAATCATTTTAATACTTAAATTCCTCTTTGCCCGCTGAAGAGATCTGGGGATTTATCTTTCTTGTGGAACATCAGTGGAGAACAGCAAAATCACATTACTCAGCAGTTATACCCTGAATGACTTCTGTCTCCATTTCTATCCCCCATCTCACTACTTAATTAGTGGTAGCTAATTACTGTGAATAGCCTTGCATCTTTAACTAAATGAATGTGTGTAATCCTCTCTGGTTTTCTATTAGAAAAAGAAAGAGAGTTGGGTGGTATCACACAGATAAGTATGCTGCATGAGAATACCTACCTGGCAAATTCCAGAAAATTTGTTCCCATCTTTGCTGTTTTCCCACCTTCTGGAGACATGGGTCAGAAGCCCTGAGCTCGAGAATGTACAGCAAGGTAATGGTAGCTGCTGGGTGACAGCAGGGAGAAACAGAGCTTGTCTCCCTCCACGTGTAATGCAGAGCTCTAGGACAGTCAAACAGGAGTGGTCTGAACCTGCTGAACCTGCTGGGAGAAGCCTCTCCCTCCAGGAGCACAAGCAGCCACAGGAGGACTCCTGCATTTCCATACCTGATGAGTCGCCAACCATGAGGTATTGTCTTTCTATGTGTAGATAGATGCATGTCCTTCACTCTAATCAGCTACATTTCACTGAACAATGACAAACTTTGCATGATTTACACTGAAAACACTCCAGCTTTGTCTCTGTTTAAAACTTTCTTACGCTTTATCCCTGTCCACTCTGCAGGTCACCCTGGCTCCTTGGCTAACAAGGGTGTTTGGGGGTAGTCCTCAGATGCATTACTGATGTGTCAGCCTCTGCTACCCCTCTCCTTATAAAACTACGCTCATAGGTCTACTTGTAATATGTCAGGCTTCCTGAATTTGACCCTACTAAAAAGACGATTTCCCATATAATTGGTGATTTACATCAATGCTGCTATAAAACAAACAAACAAACAAACAAGAAAAATGCATCAAATCTGTACAGAATTTTCCTGTGTTGGATTCAATATATTATTGACATGAATTAAAATAATTCATTGTATAAAAATGCATTTGTTCTTGTTCTAGTAATATGATCTTGATAAAGGAGTCTGACTAGAATTACACGTGTGTCTCAGTTTGGGGTTTTGTTTGTGTATAGCACCAAGTCTCTGAGCCACTCTGAGTTAAGTCAGATTTTTGTTACTTAGATCAATGATATGAAGCAAGATCAATTACTATCAACTGCTGTAAAATGCAACTTCAGCCCATCCTCCTTTTCTCTTACAGCAGTATGCAAACAGCACACTTCCTCTTGTAGAAAGAAAAATGGAAGGCTTGAGAGAAGGCAGCTTGCTGGTTCTTTGGAGAGGCCAGGCATTTCTTTTCATTGAGAGCTATAGTAGATCAAACAGACAAACTTTACCCAAGGGTAAAGTCTTTCACTCCGAACCATATTTATATTCAATTTCATTGCTGAATCTATGAACAAGAATGAGGTTCACTTCCAATATTTGACTCTACATGAGAAAGCCATGAGCTTACTAGCTTGATCAATTATTTCTATTAGATACAGCTTGTAATGAACTGATGAGATCTGTGGCAAATTAGGAATTTCTTACTTAAAATACAGACAACTGAGCCTGACAACTGCATTGACATTACAAGGACTTGATCAAGCTTGAGATCTTGAAGGATAAACAAGACAAATTTGTCCACTGCAGTCATTATTTACACAAACTTGGGCATACATTGCTGTGGATTGCAGTTCAGTCCCTGTTTTGAAGGTCATTTCTGTAGCCTAAAAGGTACAGTTTAACTATATGCTCAGACAAAACCTGACCTTCTGAGTGAGAAGTTTCCCACAGAAAAGCTGTCTTGCCCATATCCCCAACTTCCCAAGTACCAATTAATCACTGAGCTGAAAGCTTAGAAGAGATTCTAAGTATCTGACTCGTACCTTCTATGCACTTCTGATTCCTGTTTCAGCTGTAAGAATGAAGGTAAAATTTTCAGTTTATACAACATTCATAACTAAAGGATCTGAGGGGTTAAATGTGCACACAAAATCGATGAAGACAGGGCTTCATGTCAGAGCCCTTAAATTCAAATCCTCCTGTGCTCTGGGAGAACAGAGACATCATAAAGATCTGCACAACTCAAAGTCATATGCAGCAAATCAGTCATAAAACTAAACAGGAGGTCAAGATGCTTTGTTAAGGAGCAGTTTCACCTTCTGCTAATGCCCACGTAGGAAGCTTGAGAATAGCCTGGTTTGGGAAGGCAGAGCAACCTGTGTGCATGACACTGACCTGCAACTATACGGTCAATCACAGGTTTTCTAAAGCAATGCAATGGTAAGGAAACAAGACAATCTGTTTTGAACACCGGACTCTTCAGGGATTCAAAGCCATAACTTTTTTTATTTCCCTCCTAAAATGTTAATTCAAATGTGCAACTAAGTAAGTGCCAAAACAACTTGTAAAACTTTTAGTAACCCCACATTGACAGAAAAGTAGTATTGCAGAATGTGCTTCATTCCCTTTGATCTATGATTTATTGATGCACAGTATGAAATATTCATTAAAACAGACTGCTGTTTCCCGTTGATTTGTCATGTTTTTAATTCATATTTTAACACATTAATAAAACTGACACTATTAATTATTTTTTGAAATACCAAATATATTTGAGATGTAAAACTGGCATGGGTTATGCTTGATATTAAAATATCAGGAGGAATTAGTTCAAGCAAAATATGATCTGCAAGTGCTTGTAATGATACTCTATATTCTATCGCCCCAAACAACTCCCTAGTTCCCTTCACTACTTTGAAACAACTTTAGATTACAAATGCAAACTGCACTTAGAAGCAGTTGCAACATTAAGCTCATGCTGCTTTGGCATTTCACACAAATATGTATGTTCATCAGTCTTTGCTTTGGATGTAACATATAAATATATTGAAGGGGCACAGGAACCTGTTTTTCTGAAATCATTACTCATTTTGGTCTTCAGTGGTGTTTTTTCTTAGTAACAATTTGGTTTAACAATCCACAAGGCAGCTCTGTTCTGCCACTCCATCTGCTATGTAACAATTATAGGAAGGCTTATGCATTTTTAAGGGAAACATAGCTGTCTTGTAAAAGGCATACTCATAATTACAGATTCTAACTTCGAGTAGGACTTGTTGAAATGTGCCTATGAAAAATTAAAGTTCACATATTGGTCAGGAAAACACTACTGAGGGACGTTCATTTATGTCACCCAATTATTTGGCCCTCAGAATTGAATTATAAAGTGTTGCTCAAAATCAGAACAATCCCATTTTAGGACTGTACTGTTATACTGGTGGCATTTGAGATCTGGCCATTTCTACTTATGAAGAACTTATTTTCTAGAACTCAAAGAGATTTATTAATTCACTCATTTGAAAAAAATTAAAATTCCAAATAAATAAACTATTTTAAATAGCATATCATAGAAACAGTCAGATAGCTGTTCTAATTTCTCAATGAATATTTTGAAGAGTTATATAGCTAGACAGAAATATAGAAAAATATGACTGACCCAAGACCACTCAAATGGCTCAAGCAGCTTCCCCCTTCTTGTTTCCAAAATTATGCAATTAAAATAACTACAGTCTTCTGGTTTTCACTGGAACCAGTCTTTCATCTTTTCTTTAATGATAATTCTGAAATCTGAGATGGGCATAGCTGTGCATAAAATATTAATGGTGCACAAGTGGGGTCTAAAAGTTATCTTTAGCTCCATGAGACACACTACAGAATCTTAATCAAAATGCAAAGTAGACTCTAACTTTCCCCAAACCTGAAGAGTCCTAGTAAGACAACAGTTTTCAGGAACGGGGAAAATGGCATTGTTGGGTAGGAGCTGGGAGCCCAAAGAGTACAACAGCAGAAGGTTCCTGGCTGTTTGTGTGTCTGTGCATCTCTTCCATTGCAGAAGTAAACCATTCTCTGCTTCTGGTGTAACCTCACAGGAGCAATGCTTTGGGATTTCAGACCTCACCAGGGCCTGAAATGCCAACGCTCCAGGCTGCTTTCTCTTTTGCCAGGATATGTTAAAAAAGACACATCCAGCACAGATTAAGGATTTGGAAACTTGCCTAGGAATCACTAAAAGATCTGTACCTGTGTCATCAGCATCTTTCTCACATGGCAGAAAACCAACAAACAAGAGAGCTTGCCTGGAGATTTGAGAAAGCCCACATCTGCTACTCTGGGATATGCTTTGTTCAGAGAATTGCAAAGGCAGCTTTTGCAATTCTTTGACCTAACGGTCAAAGGGACATTTGACAATTAGGTACCAGCTCAGGCCTCCTTGCAAACATTGAGTGCTGTATGGAAGGAGTGTTCTTGAAGCCTCATGATGCTCTAGCTTTGGCAAAGAAAGGAAGACGTAATGTCCACTCACTACACAGGCATTATCTGCCAGTCTCAATCCGCGCGTTTTCTACTGGCAACGTGGAAGTTCAAATTTTTCAACCTTTCTTTTTTTTTGTGTATTGATTTGTTTTATAGCAAATCAGCATTTTGTCTGACCTTTAAAATTGAAGTATCCATGGTTCAGCAGCTCCCAAAGCCTTTGCCGTCACATAATTATGGAACTGTGATTCAGACCTGTTTAGCAGACAACCTCAGGCAGGAAGTTCTGCAAATATATTACAACTGCTTCTCTATTAATTGTCAGTAACTTCAGCTACTGGAGTTCAAAAGCCACTAATATTCCAAAGAAACATTAAGTGCTAACTGAAAATAAGAAAGAAACAGTACAGCAAAAGGCCAGAGTCCTGAAGACCTCTCTACAAGGGTGTGCCTATTTGATTTCTGATGTTTTACTTCCCATATTGTTACCACAATCTCAGGGCCAACCCAACAAAGAGATTGCATAAAGATCACTTTCAACATGTTAATGACACTGGAAAGCACTCACTGATCTAGAATATCTTTCTCTACTGTATTACAGAGAAGGCTTCAAATGCAAGTAAGATCAAACCCTATATTGAGATGGAACAGATGCTGGTGAATTATCCTGTCAATTATCATTTTCTCTGCACTAGAACTCAATAAAAAATATAACAGAAAAACCCTGAAGATGTGTGTAAGGTTTATTATTTGAAATGTCATTGCAGATGGAAAACAATCCTTAATCTAGTAAAACTGCTTTTGCAGCTGTATGTACAGTTTGTGCTATGGTGTGGTGTAAGGGTGTCTGAATATGTTACAGCAAACAACTGCAGCAAGAGATAGGGGAAAAGAAGTTATAAGTCAGTTTAAGTACATATAGTTTGGTGCAGTTCTGGTGTAGCTGGTTTTCGGGGCTGTGCTTGTGTGCACACCCACATAGGAGCACCACTAATTCTCCGAGTGACCTGGGAAGGCCCAGCCAGTCTCAGCACAGATGGGATAGGGGACTGGCTTGAGACAACAGGACAGCTGGAAAGGAGGTGATTGACTGAATCATCACAATTAAATTTGAAATTATTGTTATAGGAGCTCTCTGGGAAGGCATTTTGGACAGTTGCAGAAGTTGCCCCAGGCACCTCCTGCTGTGTTAAGCCCAATTTGAATGCCTAAACATGTTAGTTAATATCCTAACTAACTGGGTGGAGAATCTGGCCCTGCCCTCCAGAGACTCCCCTTGGTGACTTCTGCTGTGGAAGGGAGCAAGATGTGCATCACTATTTGTAAATAGTTAATAGAACTTGGTGCTGCAAAAATGCTGTGTGGGAAATCATTTGTATGTAGTTAAGCTATTTAAGAGACATTTCATCTTTAGTTAAGATATACCAATAGCGACGAATTAAACATGCTGGAGTAGTCCCATAGGATCACATGCCAGCTGATTTAGAGTAATTTGGCAGCACAGCAGTTTGGAGAGTCTCACCTAAACCAGCTGAAGACACCTGTGCAAGGACACAACAGAGACTCTCATCACCCAGGAAGCAACCACCCATTTTTGGGGGGAGACTGGCTTGCCCATGCAAGCCTTATGCAAATACTCCCTAAATCACCTTGGTTTTAACAAACCCTGTCCGGGAACGCCTGTGCAATACCATCCAGCCATAGACAGGCCCTCCAATGTGCTCCTGCACTGTCCTGAAAGGACAGAGGGCCAGGGTGCCATAGGTATTCTGCTTTCAGTACCCAAAAGACTATAAAACTTGTTTAGATAACACCTTAGAGCATCCTGCATGTACACATCCCACAGGAGCTGTGTTGAGCACTGGACAGAGTCGGGGAGGTTTAGCTGACCCTGCAAGAGTTATTGGGCTATTTGCTTTGTATATGCCTCAATTTCCCTCTCTGTAAAAGGGGGTGATATACAGCACTTGGAATTTATGGGTGATTTAGGAGCTACACATTATTATTAGTCTTCTCATCCAGTTTCGACAACCAGCGATATTAGGTCAAAAGCAAAGCAAGTTTTTATTAATGAAACATGAATCCTTCCCTAATACAGTGGGACTGAGCAATCTGTAAGATGATTTTGTTGTCTGATATCGTTACCCTTTATGATCTCATATTTTATGGTACTTAATGCCATTGGAGGAAAACATGATTAGAGCAGAAAGCAGCTTCAAAGCAGCCATTGCTTAGTGCATTCATCACACTTGCTGCAGAGCTGGATTTTTGCTCTCTACAAATACAATCAATCAGTGCAGGTAAAGAGTTAGTTGCAAATAGAAGCACTTTATGTGAACTAGTGTGTATCCAGTTTTTATCAGTGTGCTGGGAAGTGTAGTTAGAGTGGGATAAGTTATGTGGTGTGGGCTTAGGCATTAATGAATACGAGGAACTAAATTATTGAATTTTGCAATGCAAATTATTTTTTGAGCACAAATTCTTCACTTTTGAATGTTAAGGGCTCATAAAAAATGTCAATGGTTTATGAATTAGGCCATTAGCATGCAATTTGTGATTCAAACAGTACCACAGTCTCATGTAATAAGTGACTGAATAAAGAGCAGCATTCCTCTCTACACTTGCAAAATAGTTTGTCAGGAATTTCTGAAGGCAAATGCAGGGAGATGTCACACGAGGGACTCATTCCCTCCCTCTGGGGATGCACAGTTACACAGTGGAGGGGTCCTGTGTCTATCCCTGAGTACAGTACCTAGAAATGCTGTATTTTGCGGTCTATGCAATCATCAGGCAGAGCATCTGTACATATCAAATGGGCTCCGAGCTCTCCAGTCACCTGCTCATGGGTGTGTGGCCATCTACAGATCCACCTTGGCCTGTCAGCAATAGCTGGGCCTTTTGACAGAGGTATCAACAAGTTTAACTGGCCTGTGAAATCTCTTGACACTCCAATAAAAATAATATCCCATCTGTGGTGGGATGAACATTGGACATGTTTGAATACATACACACACCTTGATCGAAAACAAAATGTGTGCTGAGAAAGTATGTCTGGGTGATGGGGTACCCTGCATGGCATTGGGCAGCACGAGGTAATTTGAAGGTGTCCCAAACACAAATGTGTGTTCAAATTGCAGGGAGAGAAGTGTTGCCTTGGTGAGCGATTCCCAGTTCAAACAGTGGTGCTCTTCTCTTCCTAGGCTAGTACTTACAAAGATAACAAAAAATGTACAACTATTACACATATAAATATTCATTTATATTCATAAATATTCAATATTGCCCAGGATGAGAGAATTTTAGAAAGACAAAACTAAATATAAGAGCATTTCTGTGGCAGATTGAATATTGCTGTTATCTAAAAGATCTCTGCAGTTGCTTACTGTTTCAGAATGTGTGGTGGGGTAGAAAAATTAACCAGAAAGAAGGCAGAGGAATGGATTGAAGAGGGATGTTAAATGCTTTTTGATATATAACATACACCCTTAAAACAGTATGTATGCATTATACATTATACTGTGGTATATGAAACCCCTGAAGTGAAGGGCACTGCCAATTTGAAAATCCTGTTCTCTAATTTGTGCCTGTGGCATCGATGATCCTCCCTTTCTCCATTTGCAAATCGGTGGCATGAAGGCTGAATCTTATTCTCTTCCAGAGGCTGACCTTTGGTATGGACTCTAAAGAGGCAGAAGTTATCAATTCCAGGGACTTTGGTAGGGGATGTGCACTTCTTATGACTCCTTACAATGGAACAGCATTCATCACAGAGCTCATAGCAAAAATGGAGAGGGGCTGAGCCAGTGGTGGCAAAATAGAGGAATGGAAAGAAACCTTTGATTCAGAATCAGAAATTGGAATCAGAAACTACAAGGATTTTTGGCTGCCCCTGCTGCTGTCTGTGGTTAGCACTTAAGGCAGTGCATCTTTTCTGTCTGTCTGTCTTAGCTGTGTAACAGAATTTGCCATGGGCCACATCCCAAAGTCTCTGACATGGCTTTCGAGGCTAGAGCAACTCATGTCCTGGATTTTTTTCTCTCTCCCTTCTTGCAACTAAATACATACACTTATAATATATGTTTGCATGTATTTACCAGGCAAGAGATTGATGTGATGATGTATTTGAAAGACTGATAGGTCAGGCCAGTTGCAACTTTCAGAACAACACTAGATTAACACTCACTAACAATATAGGTTGCCAATGCCTAACTATTAGTCTCCATGAATAAGTAGCATTATATATGTAAATTAGCTAGCCTTAAGGATCTTATTCTAAATTAGCTGCGAGTGTACAGCAACCATGATGTTGGTGAAGGTAGTTAACACTGATTTAGGTGGCCCAGCTTATGTGGTCTTCCTTATCTTTCTTATCATTCCTGTTCTGCTCATAGCTCACCTCTCCAAAACAAGCTCCAATCTGCTTCTGACCATTTTTTTTTTTTTCCCAGGGAGACCAGGACTTGTTCTGGTTTCACCAGACATCTTGTTTGTTTGTTCTGTGTGGTATACACACACACACACACACACACACACACACACACACACACAAATATGCACACAAAATATATGTGTTTCTTTTTGTTTCACCAGACAACATTCATGCCTGTCTAATACCCTCTTTTCTTGCAGATTTTGCTATGTACACACTTTTTCCAGTACCCTCATTTGTGCAACTATACAATTCCCCTTTGGCAACTTTGCTGTTACATGTTATAACTTTATTTCTACTTAGATATTGCAGCTTACTTTATTAGTGGCATTAAAACATCAGGGCAAACTTACATACTGTCACCAGATATGTTATTTTAGCATGCTTATGTCCAGGTTAATAATATCTTGCTTACACTCCATAGGTACAGCAGGCCCTGCTTTGGCTGCACTCTTTCACGTTTTGTGCAACTATTTTCTGATCTTTTCTAATGAAAGTGTTGCTACTGGTAAAACTGTAATAAAGGATGGTGCTATTCCCTCTGCTTGTTTCACCCACCTGATAGGATATTTGCTGTGTTAAGAGTACTCACAGCTTGCTGGCAGAGACCTGCCCTTCATAGTTATGATGCAACTGTCTGTGAGTGGTCATTGTCCCTTTTAGAGCTAAATTTAAACAGGTGTCCTTCACCCTTCATGCTTTAGTGGGCTGGTTGTCATTATCACAAGCAGAGAGCCAGGGCCAATGATTAGCAGCTGAAATCAGCGATGTATAAAACGTGTTAAAAAACCAGAATGCTGATTTATAGCTGTTTTTGTTACCCCACTATGACCACATGAACCTGTTCAGTATTACAAAAGGCCATGTACCTGCCAGCATCTGTCAACTCCCATGACCAATGTCAGCATCAGAGCACTTCAAGGTCTTGCTTTTACAGCTCACCACAATATCAGATGCTAATACAGACCATATCCCTCACTCACGGCGGGAAGCAGGGGCCTGAGGAGACCAGGGTCTCTCAAGTGTGAAATGTTAACACTTAGTACCTCAAAGCACTGTCAGACTGCTCATGCCCTGGGGACAGGCACCTCTCTTCTGGCCCATTGTTGAAGCTCAGGTATTGCAAAGGTTAGAAATAATAAAAGAAAACCTTAGGGGGGATGTTTAGTAATTCTGAATTATTGAAAAAAACTAAGCATTTTTAAATTATCTTTGTGGCTTTGGATTTTAGTGTCGTGACCAGGTTTGCATAGCAATGTTGTATTCAGAGCACTATGACAACAGGGTCCCCCATTCCCTGAGCTAGGGGGAGAGGGAATCCTGCCAAGTGAGTGCTTTATTGGTCTGTGTCAGACTGGGGTGGCCATCCCAGGGAGAGGGTCTCAGCAGATGAGCTGCCAGAGGAAGAGGGGGGCAGAGACAGGGCCCAAAGCACAAAACTCTTTTTTTTTTTAACGAGAACTTGGACCTGGTTTTGCTGCAACTAACCACAGAAGAACAGAGTTATATTCTGCCAATATTATCTCAAGTTTAGGTCAATACCAGGTGTTAAACTAATAAATTGTGGGAGAAAAGTTGCTTTTTCGATAAAAGACAAAGAAATAAAGCCCAACCTATGGCCTTTACCATGATTAATCCTGCTTGGCGGGCTGTGCTCATGCTCTAGTTGACCAGAATACATTTGATTCAGTGCAGGTGAGTGAGTTTACTTGACACACAGGGATGTGGCAGTAATTTTTAAATTATCCTTGGGACTTTCTGTTTTAGTGTCATGACTGGGTTTGCATAACATGCCAATCATTTCTTAATATGGCAGGCAAGCATTTTATTTATTGTATTATCACACAGTAATATGGAATATGTTCCAGTTAAATTCTTGTTTACAGATAAAGAGAACACACACTCTTTTGCATGTTTTTTTACTGACCACTAGTAAATTGTTTACAGCTGCTGTGTGTCAAATGTCAAGCCTGCACCCCATCTCTTATACCCCATGTCTACATTCCTCTCTGCTGCCTCCTGCACCTCCTCTTTTTCCCTGCTGTCATACTGAGCCTGTATTTCTCCACACTGTATCATTATGCTGGAGTCATAAATATCCCATTCTACCCTGAATACTTGCTTGTTACTGCTATCTATATAAGAGTGCAGATCTCCATTACAGACAAACAAAACTAAACCAGAGACAGACCCTTGATCAATTATAGAAATTTCTATCTCAGCTAAACCAAGTAAAACAAAGGTAGACCAAGAAGAGTTCAGATAAGGCAGGCCTGACATACCTCTGTCCTGAGGTCTGGCAAACTCAGGACAAATCTTAGAGCTTATTACTTGCAAAGGCAATACTGTGTTACTTCACTGCTATAAAAAGGAAGTAATTGCTTTTTTGTTCTGCTGCATTTGCTTATTATTGACTGGGAATAACTTGCTTGCATAGCTCGGCAGAGCCATGCTGTCCTGCTCTGCTGTGGGTGGGTAGCTGCAGTCACCATGAAGCATGTGGAAAACTTGTACCTGACTTTGAAAACTCATATTTCCAGCTATATCAGCTTTTAATTTATGAGAATGAATTTGTAATCATAAAAAAAATAACTAAAAAAGAGAAATATCACAGCCAGGGTGCACACATAGAAAAGAAATCTGAAAAACTGGTCTGAATATCAGGAATGCTTTCTCTGAAAGCCCATGTATGAAAGTGTTGTTTAGGTGATTAGTCACTATGTACAGTGCAAGAACTCCTTTCCTCCAATACCAACCACCCCAGCATCCTGGCCTTTCAAAACTGCAGTCACATACTCTTTCCTAGAAATGAATGATGGTTGCCTTGTGTAATAAAATATTCAACTTCACAACAACACTTTATAAAGAAGGAGGTTCATGAATTTTTAAAATTATTTTGTAAATCACTCTGCAAGCTGACAACGAAGGCTAACACCTCTGCTGGTGTACAAGTGCCAAGTTATCCTCATATTCAACCTGACATTGGGATTTGTGGGAACCTTCCCAGCTGATGTGTCAGAAAGCCTCTTCTTTACCAGCTGAAAGCATTGCCCCCACACTCACTAAAACCATTCAACCCACATACTGAAAGCTGCTCAGGCACTCAAGGGCAATTCTGTCAGGAGGAGATGGTTCGAGGGTTACCTGATGGGATGTGCCTCCCTGTGCATCAGGGCTTTGGGAAACATGGCTGGCAGAGCTCATGAGCTACTTCCTGGAATTCTCCACACAAGAAATAGGTAGTTGAAGTGTATTTGTTTTTCAGTTCTCATGACTGCTTCTTTTCTTGTAAAGAAACTGGTGGGGAACTTTGTCTATAGTCATTACCAGCAACTATAGCCTTGTCCAAATCACTTTTTGTGAAATCAGAGAAATCCCCAGCATCAAAGACTAGAGGAAACTTCCCTCTGTAAGATGACAATCTCTGTAAAGCACTACAGACAGGACTGTACCACGCAGGAGGAAGGGCCATGCTTTTCACACTCCCCTTCTCACTCTGTACTTCCCGTGCAGCTGCCCATTCCTAGGCAGTGCCTGGTGATGGCTGTTCAACAGTGCAGCCAGAAAAAAGAAGGTACCCATCAGCAGAGCTAAAAACATTCATGAAGGTGAGTAACAGCACCTGCAGGAAGGTGGGAAACATTCACACATCATCAACTCAATATACATCAACACTTTTACAAAAAAATTAGGTACTATGGTTGCACCTGCGGAAGGAAAAAATCCATTTCTGCTAAATGTGAGGAAATGACTGTCTGGAGAGATGTTTTGCTGTGACTGCACTAGATAAAAACAACAGGCCAAATTTTTATTGCATGGTGCTCCTTAAGTGAGAAACTCCTCCTTCCCCATCACCAGCAGGGAAGCAGTGCATGTGAGAACGGGTTTATTGTGATGGTTCTGCCCGGGCTGCTGCAGAAAGGACTGACAGCCTCTCAGCGCTTGCAGCAGGGCACGCTCTGGGTTCAAACCCTGCTGGTGACCCAGATGGAGGAGTTTTTATACAATGTTCTTTAATTGGCAATTTTCTGCTCTGTTCTCTTCTACATCTGTTATTTATATATCACAGTTTTCCTGCATGCTGGTAGACAACAAGGAACTACAGCAGTGGTAGCCCCTCATATTTGAAACATTTTGACAGGCAAATCCCCAACATTCACATAACAGAATGGTTCATTACACTCAAAGGAAATTTTGTTGCTTTACAAAACATTTCTCTGAGATGATAAAGCCCACATGGCTGCTGCACAACAACTACTGAGCACCAGAGGAAGAACAAAGAATAAACCAAACAGCAAGATGCTTCAGCAAAGATGCTGACCCAATACAGCAGCTTCCAAAGTGCAGAGCTGCAACCACAACATTGCCTTGGAGTTAAGTGCCTATGAGCCTGGTGTTATGCCAACAAAATCATCAAGAAGCTGGATCTCTCCTTGTTATTAAATTGGGCAAGCAAACAAATGAAAGGAATCAAAGCAATAACAAAGGGCAGATAACCCCTGGGCTGTCTCGTAAGCAGTGGCTGACAGATGTGGATTACTGAAAAAGTAAAGAGTTTGCCACTTGTATGTAATAAAGCCACAGGGATTTCAACAATACTCTTTTTGTTTAAAAAAAAGAGCAAAGGCATATATTGTCAAAACCATAAAGCTTGCCACAGTGCACTGCTGCACTATATAAAGACATCACAGGCTTACAGTTTTGAAAGGAGTGACAGCTATTACATGCTGAAATTTTTCAGTGAGGCACTGCATGGAGTAACTAAGGATCATGCAGGGAAGCATCATCTATTTGTTCCTTGACAAGAACACCTGGATGACCCCTCTGAATTGGTCAGTTGGACTTACTGGCCTGGACATTTATCACCGCTACTGTTTTTTTTCTTTTTTTTTTTCTTTTTTTTTTTTTTCCAAACAAACTCTAGAAAAGCGGTATTTTAGTTTCATAAAGAACCCAGGCGTAGCAAAAAGGTTGTCATGCTTATTTTCAGTTCTTGTGCTGACCAGGCATAATTTCTCATCTGAGGATGCAAGCTGCCATTTGAACTAGAAGTCACTTGAATTTTGGCACGATTTCTAGTAGAGTTGTAAAAGCCCCACCTGTCACCGTTTTCACTGCCTAGTCAGCCTACAATGTTAAGGAATCATTAAAGGTACCTGTACTGGCCTTGGCTGTGCTGGGGGAACGTTTGGACTCAATGATCTCAGAGGTCTTTTCCAAACTGAACAGTTCTATGACGACCTCCTTTGTTGCTGTTGTAACAGTCTTTAAGCCCTTCTCTTTCAAATTCAAACATACACTGTGTTCTTTTAAGACTGAAATATTCCTGTCTTATTTAATGTCTCATTTCAGTTTGAAACCGCTATTTCTCAGTCTGTGAAAAACTAACTGATGAACAATATGCTCCTCTGTTCATCTATTTCCATTACATCTCCCTCTAAAAGCTTCAATGAAAAACATGGGAATATCATCTTTAACAACCAGACACATCTTAAAACTTCCCATATGGCGCAGAGCAGATTTCTCTCTGTTTCTTCAATGTACTGTTGTTCAGTCCTTAATATCATAACCCCTTGGTGTTACCACTGGGAATTTTCAACAGGGTTGATTCCCAATGACGTGATGCATGAAACTTGATTCTAACCGTGATTTAGGACCATATCAGGTCCTAAAATTTTAACAGTCTAATTATTTTTAAAATTTTCTCTCATATTATTGCACCTATGGCTCAGGTGCCATTTTCTTTTCACTTATTTGGGCCAACAAGCCGTAATGGATTGTAAGAATGGGTCAGTCTGTCAAAGCTGACATGGTGACTTTGTTAGTGGTCTGCAAAAGGTGTTCAAAGGCAGCAAAGCAGATCTTCACTTATGGGTGTTCTCTAAGTATAGTCAGTATCCAAACATTCCAAATCCAGACCAGTGCAACCTTAAACCAAACTGTAGTAACATTCATATTATGTCAACATGCATTATTTCAACTCTTTTATGTTTTGTCTTCCTCTTTTTCTGACATGTCATGCCTAAACAGAACCATGAGATGCCAGTTCTGCACTGGAACATGAATGAGCAGCAATTGAATTCTAATAAAATCAGGCAGAACAGGTTCTGCTAATAAGAAACTGAAGGTTTAGAATTAAAACGTTATTAAGTAGAAATCAAAGAATGGATTTTCCTCTCTCTCTCTATATTTTTTGAAAACATGACAGCAGAAAGCCAACAAAACAAAAAAAGAGATAAGAAAATAGCAAATCATGAAGTAATTTTAATACATAAAGAAAAATGCTACAATGTAATTTACAGAACCTCTGAGTACATGAATAGTGAAATAGGTAGTTAGAAAACCAGACAATTTTATTAATTTGAAAATAAATTTACTGCAACTATTTATAAAAATTGGCTCTTGGGGAAAGAGTGACTACATTTGAAGATGTTGACATTAACTAACTTTAAAATATCTGAAATTATCAAATAAAACAAGTAATACAGCCACTTTAATGGGCAAAGTCTTCTGTTTCCTCCAGCCATCACATGATAAATCTCAGCCCACACATCAATTTGTTAGAAGGCAAGTCAGAACAATAACAAAGACAAACAGCCATTAGTGGACAAGACAGTTTCATCAAGCAAGATCTTGCAAATAATATATTGCTGTTTGTCATCAAGACACTTTTAATACACCAGAGTCCTTTCCAAAAGCACCTATAATCAATTCCTTCTAATTTACAAACTCAGAAAGACTATGAGAGTGGTAGTAATTTCATATTTTACACACCCACAGAGGTTACGACAATTGATTCAGTTCAGCAAAGTACTGTAATGACTTTGAATGCACTTGAAAGATTTTTGCATTTGTTTTCTAGAGCTGTAAAAAAAGTAATTCAAACTCTGCCACATGGGCACAATTTGTAAAGGTTGTACATGAGAAGTATGGATTCAGTTCTGACAAAGACAGCTCGCATCTTATTATAACCCATCTGCAAAGCATGCTGGTCGCTGCACTAAAACACTTGGCTTCCCTTTGTTTGTACTTTATGCGATCTGAATAGATTTCGGAATTTCTACAGAAAAAAAAGAGGTGGAATGAAAAATGAGTGATACTTAAAACCACTTCAGAACAACTGGTTTTTAGTCAATTCTTTTCATCAATGCTTAAAGTAAGGATATGCAACCTCTGCCCTTAGATTAACAACCTCTATAAAGATGAAAGCAATCAGAACCCTCCGTAGCTCAATGCAAGATTTCTACCAATAAAACAAGATGAATGAGTGTGTGGCCTGCCTTTCACTGCCTCTCACTAGCCAAATATAACTAGCAATGAAACAGCAGCTCTGCTATTTCTGCCCTCAGAATAATATGAAACAGCTCAATTTACAAGATCATCAGATAAGTGAGTTGGTTTTTTTCTTTTTGGCACTTTTTGTAAAGGTTTAGTGACCAAAGTCATAGCTTCTGAGGGGTTATGGCCTCAGAGCAAAAAGACAAAAAGTGACTCCAGTCTGCAAGAGGGACCAAAAGCTGAATAGAAAGCGATTTTTATTGGTTTTTTCAGCACTTTATATGAACTTTGCCAGATCCCAGCAAAGCAGGCAAGGCAAGAGCACAGAAACCCCATTTGGTCTTAGTGACAAAGAAAGGACTTGGGCCATCAGTGCTTTTTAGAGAAGAAAGGAAAGAAAAAGGTACTCAGACATCATAACACTGAAATGCAAGACTTTAAATAGCACTTTTAACATATGGGGAAATCTCCTGGGTGCTGAGTAGTAGCTTAGGAAGCACCTCTGTTTCTTCTCTCAATCACAGAGAAAGATCAGTAGATCACTGCAAATGTGGACTACTCTCACACCTGATGCTTCAAGCAGCAAAAGCCTTCATAGTATCCTCTTGCCATCAAACAGAACTGGTTTTGTGTGTGCGTTCATCCTCCTGTAGTAGTTTAAGGGATGTTGTAAGCTTTACTTAGGGGCCAAAAGTGCTTACTTTTATTTCCACTGCTTGATACAAGAACTCTGGGTGCACATTTGAGCAAGTTCTGCTTTGTGGGCAGCCTTGCTTTTGATTTGTATCATCCTCTCCAAGGCCAGAGGGGAGGGCATTCCACTGCAGTGCCCCACACACCTGCTAAGGAAGGGACATCCACAGTACCTGAGCAGTTCCTTTGTGAAAATGAAAAGATGTACAGGTATATAACCAGCTAAAGTAATTCTTTGTTAGTCCACTGACATCAAAGGAACTGTGGCCAGTATGTTGAAGAGCTGACTCATAACTTCAAATGAAGCTTTTTCATTCATACTTAGACAGTTTTGACTTGAAGATTAAGTCACTGGAGAACTCTGTGCTGTTGAGAAGACACTCAGCAGCAGGAACTTGAAAACAGTAACAGAGCACTACTTTTCTAATCTTCCTTGTAATTTTGTCTTGTCCATCTGAAAAGTCTTTTGGGTAGGTCGTGTTTTGATACTGACAGATAGTGTAGCTTTTGCCAGTATGGATTGGGATCTCATTGGAGGCTTTTATGCTAAAAATGGGTTCTACAAGAGAGCTGTAAGAAAAAAATCCCAACCCTATTTAGATTAGTGCTTTAAAATACAAAATCTTGGATTCAGGGAAGGCTATGGAAATTCTGCATTGTGTTCAGCATATCTAGAATTTCAAGTACAGTGTTTGGGGGTTTAAAAGCTTGCCTGGTTAGACAGCTGATGAAGTGAGAAGCAGAAATTGCTGCTTTCCTCCAGACCAAGGGAATCAGTGTCATGGAAGACAGTGTAGTAGCAAAGAGATGGTAGTGGCAAGGTAACACACTTGAATGATTTTATGATTTATATTCTCCTCCTTATCTGTGACAATATCCATTCTCTGAAGATGAAACAGGAAATGTACAACTGCTGCATATATATTTATTTTCATTGTGTTCTAGCTTTCAGAACAGTGCCAAGGTCCATGAAAATAATAACCTAAGGCAGCAAGAAGAAAAAGACGTGGCTGCACTCAACCTGCCAGGTGTTCTCCTTGCAGCTCTGTCAGAACACACACTGCTGAGCAGGGAGTGCCTCATTGCTGCCAGCTACCCATGCATCTCTGTGCAGGCACAGGTTCACTTGTGGTACACAATGTGCTATTTATTTATTATTTGCTCTTTGACCTTATTGAAATTACTTGTGTCTTTACATTTTATCCCTTACACAGATTGCTGAGAGCAGGTGCCGCAAAAGCAAAATGAAGTCTTTAACAGAAAAGATCATAAAACATTATAGGAAATCTAACAAAAGCCAGCAAACAAATTTAGAAGCCTAATTAACTTCTTCCTGCTGGAGAAGAAATACTACCTTTCTGAGGACATGACTTCAGCACCTATGCACGTTAGATACTTTAATATAGACACGACCAGGTCCAAGGAACAAAGTCACCATGATGGTTAGTTCAAAACACAGTCCCCTGTGTTTGACAGATAGACTTCAAACAATCTAAGGTGACTGATGGTAAATGTAGTTTACAACAAAAATCCAAAAAAATTATTATTCTTTTTCTTTATGTCTAGGTTGAACATTAAAATAATTACAGTCTATGACTAGATAAAAAAAATATTTACTTGCTTTGAAACCAGGGTAAAGCACTCATTTTTTCCCCAAACTCCTACAAACAAGTACATTAGTGCAAAGTTGGCCTATATAGGTCTCAGTATAGAATCCCAAGTTTAAAAAACCATACCGAGAATATTAGAACTTTTCTTCCTTCTTTCACCAGGACACATGTTTTAAAGGCTGTTTTAAACCTTTCTATCTTGGAAATTTTCAGAAATACTTTGAATAATAAAGAACTCTAGATATTTCTTGAAGATCATGATATACTCACAGAGTGAGTTCCAAGTCTAGTTTTACTTCCAAAGATATTGCAGTGGCTGGAAAGTGGTAAATGATTTTTTATTAGCCATAGACAAAAATCAAATTTGTGCCTCAATCTCCATCAATCTTAGTAAGACTCTGATGCAGCGATACTGTTTTATTGGCTAGACTAATGAACGCCAGAGTCAGTTCCTTTGTCCTCAGTTGGTTAAAAAAGTTATTCAGGTCCTACTGTCAGTGTTTCGAAGCTAATGGTCTGATTTCTGCCACCACATTGATTCCTGAGAGAATTCTGCTAAAGTTTTCTTTCCAATTCTTTAGTAACACTTATTCCTTTACACAGAACATGAATGAATTGCTGGTTTCCCTGTCACAGCATCACTGAGCCTGTTCTTACTAAAGCTGAGTGTGCATCATTATACTGTTTTTCTAGTTTGTCTTCTGGAACTCGTTTGGGGCTGGGACCTACAAGAAACAGTAACAGACAAGAGAGGAAAATTGCTGTCCTCAGCCTCCTCAAACATAACATGAGCCACTGAAGGTGATCTATTTTACTTCATATTAAAGGAGCAGGTGCTGGTACATCATTAGTCACTGAAATTCATTGGAAGAGCAGTAGCTTAAAGCAAAGGAAATGGTAACTTAGCCTCTGTGGCACAAGCCCTTTACTTGAAGGTCATTTGTTATTTACAAAATGAAGCTTTTTCCACAAAGGCTCTGTTCATGGTCCCATATCTCAGATTGGATGGATATCCTCTCCTTTGCAGGGTATTTCAGAACAGGAATATAAATGATGACTTGTTAATTCACTCTGTGGGCTTTCAACCAAAGATACCATTACACAGAATATTCGAATTAATGAATGTATGAGCTGAAGAATGTAATATAGTGTAAAAAAACCACTAAGCATTGGAGGACCACTTCCTCCAATAACAGATATCATGTGATTATTAGTTTACCAACAGATCAAAATTTTCCCAAATAAATTACTGTATTTTTGGTTATTTGTGGAATAACCAAAATTATTATGATGTGAAAGGGTAACTGATTTGTTAGTATCAGTACTGTATATTTAAATCTGACCTGTCAAGTTTTAGAAACCTCATATGTTCTGTTTTGGTGCTGTCAGATACAACTTTTGAAGACTTGTATAGGGAGTGATTATAAACAATGTCTATAGGATGCTGTCTGCACATAGGATAAGGATGTTAATTAATAATGCTTGCATGAAGTTATCCAAACACAAGAAGTGTATACTAAAAAACCATGCCTAAATATATCCTCAAGAAAATCTACCTGAGATAGTAGCCTTTCCTCCTTTTTCCCCTGCTTTTGGATGGTGACATTTAGTGCTCAATTTTTTGCACTAAGAAAATGAAGCATGAGGAAAATTCAAAACACCACTCAGACTTCTACTGTTCTTTTTTTAATTAAAAAAAAAAAAAAGAAAGAATGAAAATACTCTTCCCTCCACACAGAACCAGCGTAACAAATCTAGCTTTTACCCATAGCTTAAGATAATTACCCTAAAAATACCTGGAAGTGTTACATTTGCTTCCAGTGGAGATTCTGATGGCCATTTCTTAATACCTGCTCATTTCATTATCTCTCTCCACCCCAACTCAGCATGCATTGAATGCCCAAAACTAATGTTCTTTAACAATTATGAAAGAATATATGCACATATTCAATTGCTCTCTGTAGAGAAGTGCAGGTTTCCTTACTTTGGGGACATTATTGTAGCCTTCCAGCACCTAATGGATGCCTCCAGGAAAAATGGAGAGAGACTTTTGGCAAGGGTATGTAGTGACAGGATATGGCTTTAAATTGACATGGGTGGGTTTAGATCAGATATCAGAAAGAAATTCTCCCCTGTGAGGGTGGTGAGGCCCTGGCACAGGTTGCCTGGAGATGCTGTGGCTGCCCCATCCCTGGAAGTGTTCAAGGCCAGCCCAGATGGGGCTTGGAGAAACCTCAGATAGTGGAAGGTGTCCCTGCCCATGGCAGGGGGTGGAATGAGATGAGCTTTGTGGTCCCTTCCAACCCAAGCTGTTCTATAATTCTATGAACTTCTTTACTTCCTTGCAAACCAATGTACTGCCTCTCTTTCATGTAGTACAAGGATCTTTATGGTAGAACAAGGTAGTCACCTGAAATGTTTTTCAAAAAAAGTATCTCTATCCACTCACAGATCACAGGGGTTTTCCTTAGTCTCTAAGACTCTTCTTCAAACAGTTTTATATTCCAGTAACACCAATATTTCTGAATGCTTGAGGAAGGAAAATTTACCTCAGTTCAAAGGTGTTAAGGGCTTGTTACTGATCTTCACAACACTAAAAGTAGAATAACCTGGCTGAAGTATAGGTATCCTGGCCACTGTTGCACTGGCAGGAACAAAAACTGAGGTAAGACTGGGGTAAGACACTGCTCATGTGTGGTAAATTCACAACCAAACTA
Source organism: Calyptomena viridis (assembly GCA_013390005.1). Classification (NCBI taxonomy): domain Eukaryota; kingdom Metazoa; phylum Chordata; class Aves; order Passeriformes; family Eurylaimidae; genus Calyptomena; species Calyptomena viridis. The sequence continues at coordinate 204,730 of WEIV01031080.1, forward strand.
TCATCTGTGTGTCCCAGAAGCTGCCCCTGGCTGGGTGCTCTCACTGACAGCAGCACAAGCTGCTGACGTGGGTGCAGGGAGGAACAGCATCTCAGGATTCAATGGGAAAGGGTCCAAAAGATAAAAGCTGTTGTGTTGCTGTTTTATGTGACTCTGAGGATGAGACTGACTGGGCTCTGTTGCATTTTGTCAGCCCTTGCCCTGTGCTTACTGAGCTCAGGACCACCTAGGTGCTGTCCAGATCCATCTGAGATCCAGGGAGCTCTTTTGCACCCATGAAACATGCTTCTGCTTCCTGAGGCTGTGCACTGGCTTTGCAAGGGTTCATAAAGTTGTGGGGTTTTTGTAGCCTGATGGGTTTCCAGCATCAGGCAGTTCTTTTGCTGTGCTCAGAGTGGTGTCCAACAAAACTCCTGGTCCTGTATTGTTACTTCCAATCACTTTAGAGATAGATACTCCATCCTTCTTCGCAGTAATTTATGTGCCAATTCTTTACCAGCACTTAAATCACTACTAACTACTTCTAACCAACCATTTTTTTGCCTTGAGATGTTTAATTATTACAGGATAAATGGTACTAGTGAGGGATTCATGGGGAAACAGTAATTAGCAGTTCCATCTATCTCAATAAAAGAAAATATTATTATTAATTAATATCCATACAAGGGAGCAGAAGGAGTTTTTAAAAATCTACAATAGAGATATCTACAGGGGCCACATTTGCTCAGAGTGTCTCTCTGACAGGTGCCCATTTATTATTTTAACAAGCTGAGATTGTCTGCATCTTCAATCACAGGAGGTCAATCCTTCATTCTTGTCAAATCTTTGATAACTAAAGTGTCTGTATTAATAACTAAAAACTGGAGAGAACAAGCTCAGATAGCTACAGTAGGGGGTCACATTGGTTGAAATTGTAAAATAGCAGTCAGTCTGGAAAAGGAAAGAGTTTATCACTGTGTGCCATGGTGGTGATTAGTTTAGATATGTTTTGGCACAACTTGGCTGCCAAGCAGCCCTTTATGGCCAACCAGCCTCTTTTCCACCACAGAGACTTCCTCCTCTGAAGGAAACTTTAACTACATCTGTAAAGGGGAGGGAGAGAGATTTTTAAATGTCCAACTAATAATTGAGCCATTGCAAATATTTGACATGTGAAAAATAATCATACATCAGTCACCTTAAATAATGTAATAACCAAAAGTTACAGGCTCTCCTGGAGGAACAAGTGAATGTTTTACCCAGATTGCTAAATTATTAGATTATATTCCAAGGGGACAGCTTGAAACTGCCCCAGAAGTACTAAAAGGATGGCAGACACATAGTTTTTCTATGCCCTTAGTGAGAAATCTTATATTTAAGAAAATGGCACATGAGTTTCCTGTTCCCTGACTGGTTTTGGAGGTAATAGCTTTGAAAGAAAATTTCTGGATGTATATGGAAGGGCAGAAGTTTGTCATGGACAGAGCTCAGGACCAAACCCAAGGCTATGAGCACTTGCAGAGCTTTGTGTACTCACAGGTTCTCCAGACTGACTTGTCACATCCGTCACCCACATGTTAACATAACTGATGTGTCTAAAAAATTCAAAATAGTATGCCAGAAAAAGAGACCAGACCCTGGCGCTTCCCATTTATAGAACATAGCCCAAAGAGCTCGCTCACACAGACACCCTCTCCTCCTCTCGTGACACAAACTCATGGTGTCGAAAATTATGTCAACTCATCTTCTCTCAGACTGCATCCAACCTTACAAACTAATTTGATTCTCCAACTTGACTTTCAGAGACTTTCTTAAACCCTGAAGATTCTCTGCTGTTCCCCTTCTTCATCTGTGCAAGCACCACATTTTTCTCATCCATCCAAACAATATATAAAAGCTTTGGGGTTTTCAGAACCTCCCTTGGTGCCTGCCCTCAGTGATGGGGTGTACAAATGTAGCTCATTAACCTCAGTCCTGGCACAGCTACAGCTGCTGGGGGACCGTGGAGTCCCCAGACTCACTGCTCTCTCAGAGGCTCAGCAGTACCAGTGAGTACCAGCAGTTTCAGAGGATATAGAATAAAAATTAATCTAGTGCCTATAACACCATAGGAATAGGAGGAAGCTTGGTGTCTTGTGTGAACATAGCTATGAAGTCCTCTGGCTACTTGCTTTGACCTCGTAGGAATGCAGAGTTTAATAGTGCTAGAGGCTTCTTTATTGGCCCATTAGTCATCAGCTGGACAGAGTTTAGCAGTGGGTCTATTGAAAAAGTTGATGTTTGCAGTACAAAGCTGTAAGGCAGAAGACAGACATAGAGTGCAATAAACTATAGATACAAATGTTATGGTTAAAATTAGATGTGAACTTGAAAAATCTTGGACTTGTCTACCCAGGTGAAGCCTTGGGTTTTGTTCCTGACTTGTCTGGTGGGCAGCCAAGCCTTTCTTCTGTCTGACTTAGTTTCCTCCTCTGCTCTATAAAGCAGCAGTAACAGTGCTGAACTCTTCTGACAGGCATTACATGAGAACTGGCTATTTTCACTGTAGTTCTGTGGGTATTTTTTGTATCACAACTATAGATTTCTTTTCAATGGTGTGGAAATGTGGTAAATATTGTACAAACACATAAAGAGATATAGTCCTAAACCCAAATTAATAAAGTGTCAGTCTGATACAGAGGGAAAGTTTATTCCTAAACAACTCTCAGCCTTATATTAGAAGAGAAGAAGGATGAGTTCCATGGACAACTTTGTGTAATCACCTCTATTTCTTTACCTTACAGATTTGATTTGGAAATCTCTTGAAATAAAGTCTTCCAGAGTGTTTGACAAGGTTTCAAAATTTTTGGATAGACATAAATTTTAATTAAAAAGTGAGTTGCTTTTCACTGAGGTTATTTTAATGAGTGTAGCCCAACGAGGAACATCAACTGCTGAACTGTTGAACTGTTGAAGAAAACAAAATGTCCTTGCTCTTACACTGCTCAGGAGGATTTTGTCCTTCTCACATTTCTCACATTACCTACTCTTCTCATTTCCATATTTTTGTTTTTTTTCTTTGCTTCGCTCCATGGCAACAAATAATGCTGAATACTGATGTAGTTGTATTAATTCATTTACAGATCGTTTCTCTGAGCACTACACACAAGCACTCAGCTTTTCCAAATACAAATCAAGGCTGGTTACCTTAATTACTCATGGATTTCTGCAGTGCACAGGTGAGTTGGGCTTTCATTACTGTGTCTATGTTAAAAGAAGTAGCTAAACCTACATATTCTTTCAATGACTGCTCAATGCACAGTACTAGCACAGATAAATCCTTGTCAGAAATAATTCGGTTTGCCTGAACAAGGGGTTTCAGGGGGTGACACTACTTTTAAGTCAGCAGATGAATAATAATCCAACCAATTGCTTTGGGAGGAACACAATAAAAGAAAATCCAGTGACTTTTTCACCCAATTTACTGTTTCTGGGAGCATCAAACCAAAATTTAGACATGTTATTATAAAGAAATTTAGACATGTTATCTGTAAAAAGACACTCTGGCTTCTCTTTCAAGTAAATTGGTAGCACAGTATTAACAAAAAAATTCTCCAAGCAAAATGGAAATGCTAGCAATGCAGCTGTGCTTAAATTTTATGAGAGTTAGATTATCACTAGGTACATAAAAATGAGCGGGAAATCTGCAGTCGACAAGAGCTTGGTGCATAATTACTTTTCCTCTCTCTCCAAATGGCTCCAGGTCGGAACACTTCATTTAAACAGAAAGACAGTGACAAAAATGCTGACTTGTGGTAAATGTGTGCAACACAAGCAGATTTAACACTGCTAAAGAAGTTAAAAGAAATGTGAGACTGTAGAGGTGCTTTTTACAAAAAAAAGTGCTTTTCCACATAATAATTTTGGTCAGAAGGGACTGCTGGAAACTGCTCCAACGCCCAGCTCAAAGCAGGTGCAGGTAGAGCAGGCAGTTCAAGATACATCCAGGGATGGAGAAGGCATGGACTGCCTGGGCTCTATTGATCCCCTACGTAGGGAAAAAGCTCTTACATATGCCTGGATAGTGTTTCCCAAGTCTACCTTGTGCTTGTTGCCTTTTGACTCCACACTCTGAGAGGAGTCTGGTTCCATCTTCGGCAGCTGTGGAGCACCTCCCTGGCCCTCCTTCTCTTTGGGCTGAAAAATGTCTCAGCCCCTCTTCATACCCCGTGTGCAGCAGCCCCTGGCCCCCTTGATAATCCTCCACTGGGCTTGTTCCATTTTGCAAGTGTCTCTTTGTAGCCACTGCAGGACACACAGCTCCAGATGTACTGTCACCAGTGCCAAACAGAGGGGAAGGATCACTTCCCTCACCTGCTGGCTACACTCCCATGAACACAGCCCAGGAAGCTGCTGGCCTCCTCTGCTCCAAGAGCACACTGCTGCCATGTGTCCTGCTCATCCCTTAGGTCCTCTGACAATATTGCAGCTTAATTAAAAAGAACTGCTCTTGTCAAAAAGGAAAGCAATTTCATGATCATTCCAGTGCAAATGACTGGTTCACCATTCCCTACATCCAAGACTGGTTTGCTGCTCAGTGTATCTGAGATCTCTGAAGGGCAGCACACATTTTATGGGGTTGTGAGGTCCATTTTGATGTTTCTGTAAAATGGGCTTGTCTGAAGAACAAAAGAGATTCTCTCCCATACTTCTTTTTCAGACAAAAAGGAAAGAAATACTGTATTTTCCATTACTCTAAGCATAAAGTATTTTAGGCTCCAAATAGACAACTCCTTTCAGTGCACATCTCAGTCTAAGCAAATGCTTAAGTTGTGTCTGATTCAGCAAAGCTTTTAAGTTTGTATCTAAGTGTCATTGCCTTCAGAATGAAAGTTAAGTGTGTGCTGCTATGCTTTGCTGAATTTTGGCCTCACACTATAAGAAAAGGATAATTTGGCTCATTATATTTTGTGAATGACACAATGCCCCTGAACATTAAAGTTTATATCTATTTGCATATATATGTGCAGCATTAGGCTTGGCTCTCTACTCTGTAGAGATCAAAGTACACATAGATCCTTAGAGACTATCAGACAGCAATTACACTGCAAAATAAATTATAGGCAGTCTCTCTCAACATTTCACTATGTCCAGCTGCACATTTCCTTAGATTCCTTTACTGCCCTTGAATGTGTCTTAGTTTCATTTATTGCATAAGATACTCTTAGATGAGGGCTTATGAAACAATCACTTCACTCCCGGTGGTGAAACAAAACTCACTTTTAACAAGAATAGTCTCTGTAAGTTGAAAAAGAAATAAAAAAAAAAAAGAGAGAGAAAATTATTTTCTCATGGGTTATGCCCAACTCTTTCCAAAGGTCTTGTTAGGGATTTTAAATAACTTTCTGCAGAAGACAAACCGAGGCTGGGGTGGGGATGGTCTCCGAACAAAGCATATCTTCACATTTCTGGGCAAATTTGATACCTTTCTGCAGTTCTCGATTTCTGTGAGTGTTCATTTATTTTGAAACTCTCTGTGTTCCTGCTCAAAGCATTCCTGTCACAGATACAGCATGCACTGGGTGTACGTTTCCACTCTCACTCACAGAAAGTGCTTGTGACTGGAAGCGTGAGAAAGTCAAGTCTGAGTTACTCCACTGCAATGCCTAATAGAGGGACGTCTCTGCGCCAGCTTCTGCATGAGGACTCTTGCCTGGCACACTGATGGGCTCTGACATTCTTTTTCTCTATCAATGTCAAATGGTTATTTGTGACTTTAATGATAAATTACCAGTATTGGCATCGTGATTATATCTGACTGCACTTGGGATGGAAATTTAAGAACAGATTGAAGAACCAAGATATTCAGCTCCTTTCATCCATCCTTATGAGGCGAAACCCAGCATTTGAAAACTCTGGGCTCAACTGATTGCAATGTTTAGCTGATTTTTTTTTTAAAGTGAATTGTAATTCTGTGGTAATGATCCCAGAAAATTGAAGTTATCTTTTCATCTGCTGAAAAATATTGATCAGAAAAGAAATGGCCCCCTTCTCCAACCCCATGTGTGTGTACCAGATCTAGAATAACAGGCAATGGCAGCTCAGAACAGCAAAGTTTTTGACCCACCTGGAAAGACAGCCTACGAAAATACTGTTTTTCCCAGTGTTTTGAACATTTTCATCCACCCTCTGAGCTCACACCACCCAGGCACTGAAGGTGCCAGACCTGCACTATGATTCCTGACCTCAGAAGTTGCCAGTTGGCAGGTCAGTGCTTGTTGTAGGCAGAGAGGCAGTTGTGGAGGGCAGCAGAATGATGAGGTAGCAAAACAGCCATGGTTAATTTGCTTATTTTGCCTAGGTAAACCCTAGCCCTTAACAGAGAAGGCCATTGACAGGCATTAGGAGCCCTGGCTTGCAGCAGAGCAGTCACTGACCCCATTTTTCTCATCCTGCAGTGGCATCAGGAACACAGCAGGAACAGCAAACCCTGCTCTCCAATTCACAATCCATTCCTGGTACATGACACACAAAACAAGAGCCAGTCCTGCACACTGCTTAGGTTGGCTTAAGAAAGTTGTTCTCTGAAATCTAACCTCTTATTAAACCAGGCAATCCTCTACAACTGAGTGCAAGTATTGGAAATATGGCCAGACTCTGGACTAATGTTAATCTGTCTGACAAAGTCTGGAAAGGTGTCCTTGGTGATGCCAGTTGCTATCTCTAATATCTAATTTGTTATTTCTTAACATGTCAGCTCCTACTCAAGTAAGTTTAGCACCAGTTCTCTTTCCTTCCAATCATTCACCATGTCTTTAATGTATTTCCAAATATCCCTTAGAATGAAAAACCAATACACAAACAAAACAAATCCCACTGTATTCTGCTGGTGTCCTGATACCACTGCATCTTTCTTACTGCTTAGATGTCTTTCTTGCTCTCCTCTTTTTCTCCCCTGAGATGCAAATTTGAAGTTCTTTGAGAACAAGAACATTTTATCCCCTTTTCATGTACGATGCTTTGCCAAATGGTGTGCTGGTGTTTGATTAGGACTTTAATCTCTTTAACAATAGAAATAAATAAAACTAAAAATATGCAGTTCAATATTTTACAACAATGGTAGGTTTTGAATTCTGTAATCAAAGTTTAACCCGATTTCTGTCTAGAGAGAACCTCCATGAGGCTGTGGTGTCTAGAGGCACCTGAAAGTTCACGTGATTTGCAATCCTTTACAGTAGTTTTCTGAGTTTTTCAAACTTGAACAGTGTGAATTCTTTCTAAGGACGTATATCAAAAGATGAGCAGGAACAGGGTGATTTGTGATGAATAAATCTCGAAAAGTTCAGAAGCTATGCTCTAATGGGATATGCACCACGGATTTTGAAATGCTATCTGAAGCTGAAGAAAAATTCATATTTTGTAAAGCAGAATTTAGGGGACCATAGTCTTTCTTGTCCAAAATGAATTTAGTTGTGTCATTCCACAGCAAGCATATCATAATTTAGATTAATGCTCATGACTGAGATGGAAACATTAGGTAATAGTAGGAAAATGAGCAAAGTGAATCTTTTAATCCAAAATAAGATTTCAATTTTCAGTAAAAGCTACAGATAGAAGGAATATTCATGTGGTTTATTATTTTATTCAGAATTTCCCATCTATTCCAAATAAAGGATTTTTCTTAATTCAAGAGAAAAAGAGCTTTGGATTGAACTGCATAATCAGTGAACCAGACAATCTCAAACTGCTCAAGCATATCCGACATCTGCTTGAAGAACTCGATTGCAAATAGCAGGAGAGAGTTTCCATTACAGTACACACAGAGCTGGGTTGGGAAAAGCAGCATTAGAAAGTGTGATTCCCATTTAGTAATTATGCCTTGATTGTTGTTTATATGTTTGCTCTACTGTAACTTGCTTGCCTTATGGTGGCACTACTGCTAGAGAAAACACAAAAGTAATTTAGTTTTAAAGGGGAAATGAAAGTTTTAAAGCAGTTTAACATTTCTGTGAAACTGTAATGATTGGAGATGACTGGATTGAGTCGATAAAGAGTACTAATTTCAATAGTAACTCATGCCTTAATTCTTCTCACAGCAAACAATCTCCCTCCCTCCTTTCTGGCACACAATATAAATACTCTTTACACCACAATCAATAGAATCTGGGAGAGAAAAAATATTCATTTTTATTCCTCAGAGGCTTCATAAAGACCAAATTTCCCCAAAGCTCTTATTTACTCCTATGTTAATGGCATTGGCTTTGTAATAATGCAATGTAATGTAATCACCAGCACATCATTCATGTTCTCTTCCTCTCTTCCAGATTTACCACCCACTGGTGCCTGTGATCTCAGAAGAGTTAGGAAGTGGTGGTAAGTCTGTTGTAGCAGTGCCCTGATACCGTGACTACATTAAAAAGTCACTGCTACCAAGACACAACCCTGCAGAGGACAGTCAGAGACACCTGATGGGAACATGCCATGATATCAGTTGTTTCTTGCATCCCTAGAGAAATGCAGAGCTGAGTGGAAACTTACTCAAGGATTCCCCCCTCCAAGATGTTTTCGCCTCCACAACATCTAACAAACATTTGGTCACATGTGCTGTGCTGGATGTACCAGTGACCATGTCTGCTGGATAGCTGCCATCCTTCACACTTTGTTTTGGTCCAGCTTAAGGGCATTTGCTCACTTCCATGTGTTCTAGCACTCGGCATTTAGCCCCAGAGAATATTGTGTGATTAATGCATCAGAAGACTTATCTTAAAACCCTCCTCCCCTCGCTTTCCAGCTTTTTATTCTCTCAGTTACATTTTCTTTTTGTTCCTTTCTGCAAACTCTAGTGTAAATGTTTTCTGAGTAATTAATGTGTCAAATACCAGACCTGAATTTTCATGGGCAATTAGTGGGCTGAGTAAAGCCAGCAAAACGCATTTCAGTTTTAATAGTGAATTGTGGCTCATTTGCTGTTTTGCAGAAATATATCCTGGAATACTGAGAGCTTCATATGCCTGTACACTTTTTATTTCTGTTTCATCTACCAAAGCTCCCTCTCATTTTCTATTTTTCACCACATACAAGATGCTGCTTGTAGTCTATTACAATTTGCATATTGTCCTTCTGCCTCATTGATAATTGATCAGGTTAACATCTGCTTTCGGCTGGTGCCAGGAGAAATATCTTTGTTTCTACAGGACTGTATTTCCTCAGGGCCCTGCAGGATTGCACTTCCCAAAAGAGAAGTGCCTTGTGCCCCCCATAGAGACACAGGACACAAAAAAACATGCAACATGCCTGTAGGAGCTGTGCTTGAGCATGGTACCTCTCTGAGGAGGCTCAAGAGAGCTGCAGGAGTGTGGAATGGATTACCATCCTACTTACACAATTACACAGTGTGGCAGAGAAAAGTGGTAAATCTGTTGTGGGCAATGCAAGAACGTTATAAGTAGTCTAGGTATTACATAGGAACCCCACACTCCTGAAGTTCTGCTGAAAGCACGAGACATTCACTGTGAGGAGAGAAGGTGAAGCCTTGAAAAACTGCCTAGAGAGAAGTGCTAGTGTGTAGTTTTACCAATGGGACATATGTTTTCAAAAAAATTTAGAAGTGTGGAAACTACTTTGCTTTGATATTACAGGACTATTAAAAAGCCTCCACTGTTTCTGGGGATTTAGCTGCCTGATTAAAAAAAACAACCAAAAACCTGAATCAGGATCAGTTCAGCTTAGAGACAAGCAGTCAAAATGATTAGCAAGGCTAGGAGATGGTTCAGTCTCAAGGACACAGCATACTTGTGTGACTGGCACAATCCATCACAGGTTGGATGTATCATAATTGTACACCACAGATTTGTAAATAATCTCTTTCTTGGTGTCTATGTTGACAAGGAATAATATATGTGAGAGCTCCCTTGTTAGGTTACCTTCTGTCTAAACACGCCATCCTGACACTTAAGTGTACCCAGTGCATCTTTAGGAGGTTCCTAAGGAGCATCAGAGGAGGATGAGATTGAACAAGGCAGTACAGCAGAGGCATTCCATGACCTGAAGGGCAGCGTGCCTTTCCTACCCAAAAGAATTGCTCTTCTTGGGTACAGATAAAAGGGTTAGGATTAGTATAGAAAGTATGCAACTAGGCTTTTAGTGCACTTTTCTATTTTCATAAATACAGTGTGCCTTTGAAGGAGTAGATTTTCTATCGTTAAAAAGACTGCCACTTTTATTGGAACCTACAATTTTAAGCACATCTGGATAAATACCTATTAGCCCCAAAATACAGATTATCACTGCAACAAGAAATGAATGCAGTATCTCATCAGTGCCATTGGACCCAAAGTGCTTTCACCCACAGGTAGGCAGAGTAAGGGAGGACTGTCACACAAAGAGTACATGCGAGGGATAAATGTGCAGATCATGTTCTGGCCATCCATAAAAAGGATTATTAAAAGCATAGTGACTGAGGAGAGTACAACGACTGTTAGAATTTCAGAGAGAGAGATAATTTGTCAATAATCAGTACATGTCACATGGGATGACAATTTCTAAATGCAATTAGTAGGTCCAGGTGAACAGTTTGAGATAAAATGCAGCCACTCTACTGCCTTGGAAAATACAAAGCACCTACCTCAGAGAGTAAAGCCCTTTGCAGGTCCCTCCACTTCTACTTGCCTTACTCCATATCACCATCTCAGGTCTTCCTGGGCAGGACACTATAACTGGACCCTTTGCTCATCTGGATGTATCTGTTTCTGTCATGTACCTGATGTTGCAGTGTTATAAAACTCCTGTGTTTTATGCACACAGGGATGCCAAGGCTACTTTTACATATTTCACCTACTCCATGCATGGCAGTATAGGTGTTTCTATAGATACTCACATTATAGATACTCCAGTATAGGTACTCCAGAAATGTGTTCTGGAAAGGAGAAGATCTTTCTCTTCACTTCAGATACATGATTCATAACCCCCTCCTTCCCCAAGACCTATACTGTAGGCAATAGCACCTCTAATAAGCTTAAGGGAAAATAAAATACATCAAGGAGGATCAAGCAGAGTTGCAGTAGTCAAACTCCACACCAGACACACAGGCAGGTCCCTGCTATGAAGCCAAGAAACAGACAAAGAAAAATGAGTTGTCAAGGAGATGATTCTACTGAAGAGACTCCTCCTGGAGCTGGACATCTGGGTGCTTCACATGCCAACTTTAAATCATCAGTCAGCTGGTCGGGGGGGGTTGAGGGGGGCAAAACAGGAGTAAATGTTCCCTGCCAGCACTGGGACGGGTGATGTCTGCAGCACAGACCCTCAGCTGCAGCTACTGGATCTCCACTTCCAATGTCTGCTCGTCCTGAGAGGATGGGGCCAGAGCAACACCTTTGCAGTTCACTTGATCTAAAAGGCTTCCCAGCTGCTTTTTTGCAGATCCAAATTTCTTTTTAAGGTTGTAACTCTTGAGTGTTGACTCATTGTGACAGCAGGTCTTGATTTGGTTTTTTTTTTTTGGTTCCACAGGCTCAAAGTTTATTTGTGTGGATTCCAGGAAAATAATAATGAAAGTGATCATATTGCTCCAGACAAATATAAACCCACATCCTGAGATAGGCGGGCCTCCTAAAAGAGAGCTCCAGGCCAGTTACTTCACTATATCTTCACATTTCTGAAACTATTCTGACTTTTGGTATATTTTCAATGCAGTGCTCTTTGCAGACAGCATATTTCTAGACAATTGAGATAGCCAACTATATGTACAAACTTTCTCCAGAGAAACTGCCTTATAAGCCCATATTTTCCATCTACAATATAAATTTTCAGCACTTGGGCACATGTGTGCAAGAAGCTTCTGATCATCACATGGGTATCAGCAATGCATGTATTTCTGTGGAACAATACTGGAGTCTCAGCTTTGCACTCTCAAATCCAGCCTTTGATGGAACCAAAAAAGGCAGAAAAAGTGTAACATTAAAGCATTAAGCAAAATGTGAGTACATGGTACTTTCTGTTTACAAGGATTTGCAAATCCATGCAACAGCGTAAATATCCTGACATCTGCAACTGGGGGAAAAAATCTACAGAAGGGTAAAAATATCATGGTTCGCTTTTCAGCTTTAAGTAAAGTTTAAAGATCTTTTTATGATGGCAGGGTAAGGATGTCATTCACCTTCAGTTTCAGCAATAAGCCTGAATTTGCTCTCTTTTCAAGCCTTGTTCATCATATGCATCATGCTCAGAGCTCCTGTTTTTCCTTAGTTTACTGATAGTCTTATTATATCTTTATTCCTGAGAGAAACTCTTTATTCCCCTAGTATTAAAATAGTTTTCTGTGAAAGAGGGAGGTTGTTAAGTGAGGTATAATTTACAGCTTCAGAATACCAGAATAACTTTGGTTATAAATCTGTAGCATTCTTAAGTTTTCTACCTAAAACAGGGAGACTTATAACCAGCAAAAGAGTGAAGTCCCAGTTAAGCCATTCACTTAGATAAGGGAAGACTGAGAAGTACACAACAGGGAGAGCACTACTGCACATGAAATACATGTTGAAGATAAATTAATGAGAGTGGCTCATGATTGTGGTCGTCTATCTCAATTTCATGCTCTATTCAAACCCAGCAGCATAAGTTTCCCACCAGGTCTATTTGTTGATCAGGTTTCAGGTCAAGACTTCAGAATATTTCTATTTGAAAGGCAGAGTATCTACACAAAATAACTTTTAAGTCACATACACACTGGCTATCTTGATGTCCTAACTAGTGCAAGAACAAATATGAAGCTTTTAAGGTGGCCCTTCAAGCCAAGAAATTACTATTAGCTTCCCTAATGCTATTGCAATATTTGGCATATAGTCCTTAGCCAGCATTTGCAGTGAAATCGATCCTTTGTTCCAATCCAAGATGAGCAGATTCTCCGTCTCTGCTGCTGAAATCCACATTCCAAAGATTCTGAAATCTATTAAATATTTCTGCCAAAAAGGAGTCAGTTCCCAGTGGCAGGACAGGACACTGAAACCATTAGTTTCTCCTGACAAGTTTATCAGTTGCCTTTTCCATGGACTTTGTCTCATACGTTTTCTTAACCTTTAAGTTTCATTTTTGTTTGAACTCAGAACTATCAGGCTTCTGGTCAGCTCTGAAACCCTGTTAGTTATCAGCACTTCATCCTACTGACAAAATCCCCTGGAAGTTACAAGAACACATCATGAAAAAAAATACCAAAATTGCAGCCCACTGAAAAATATTTCCTGCACCTGTATAGAAACAGAAAAACACCAGACTCAGATAAAAAGGTTCAAAGACATAAATCAGACTTTACCCTCACTTGCACCTTCTATTAAGGCTCAAACCTAAAACTATGTGCTGTTAGCTTGGGGTTTGGTTTAAAAATGAGCTAGCAATGGCACTAGTAACCAAGCAACAGTAATTGCTTCTCTGAGATTAAACCACAACATGACATTAAAGCTCTGCTACTGAACTTCCCTACAAAGGTGCAAAATTTTTGCAGGCAGAAGTTAATTATGTAGAAGGGCAATTTCAATTTAAGTTGCAAGTGTCTCAGCTGTATGGAGGCAGGAAACAATGAGGTCAAGAGTTCAGCCTACCTGAGTTTTAAATCTAGAGGAGGATTATTGTAGCTTCCATTTTATAATTGATGCATCCAGCCTCTCAAAATAATTTCTACTAAATCAAAATAAATGACCTTTAAATAACTGCTATCCAATAATATTTTTGGACTCCACAGATTTTACTGCAGCTGTACTTGTCAGAATTTCACTTCTAAAGTGAAAATACTACCATGAATAAGAACTAGAGGGCATTGTGTGTCTTATAACCAAACTGGAAAGTTCAAGCTACTCTTTATGAACATTCAAACCTATTTTCAGACAACTAACGTGGCCCTTTGTGTTTACAGATATAAAGTGACTCCTTTGGGCTAATTATCTCAACTTGAGATAATCCATTTTTTCCATGAACAATTTTAGATTATTCCCTTTTTAAAATTTAAATTAATTAAGAATATAAATTAATTAAGAATTAAAGGTCAAGCAGCTTTTTTATTTGAGAGTTATGCAGGTCATGTGATTTTCAGGTATGAAAAATTTTAAGCCCTGTCTAGGTTCTAAGATATTTTTCCGAGGTTAGCTGGAAAAAGGAAAGTGACATTTTGCAATCCACAAAATCTTTTGGTTTGATATAGATGGATGGAACAGCAACTGAGTGTAAAGAAAGTGAGAAGATGAAAGGAAACACCGAAGGCAAACTAGAACCTGGAATAGCTAAAAGCTTATGTAACTTGGACCTACTTTTCCATGGTTTTCCTCCATGAGCTCTGACTATTAGGTCTTTCCGTGCTTCTGTTTTCTATCTGAAAATTGAAAATGTATCTTCTCATTTCTTCCCTTTAGAGGACAGGGTGAAGTAAAACCTACAGTAATCACAGAAAACATCACGAAATTGAAAGTTCTTGAGACAAATGAGTTGGACAGAAAGATGAGAAAATCTCATAAGAGCTCATAAGAGTCTAAGAAATAAAGCAGTGGCTGATGGTTTCAACACTGCAGTGCAAATTGACACCACTTTGGCACTTGCAAATCATTCACACACTGGGTGTGGAGCTATGCTGATTAAGTCCAGTTTAGGTGGACTCTGCAACGGGCTGAGGTCATTTGGTTCCCTGCTGGGGACACCAGGAGTTTCACCCCAGGTGACAGATATTTTTGCTCCCCAGCCACCTCCAGAGCTGCAGAGTGCAGGAGTGGCTCCGACAGCACACGGAGCCAAGCCAAGAGTCTGTTGCTTAAACAGTTTCCTCACACCAGAAGGCACAGAGGCATTTTTGTCACTTGCACAGCAGCTGCCATTAGGAAGTCAATGTTTGCCAACATATCAACCCAGTAGGCTGCAATTGTTCCATATGCTTAGAATATGGCATTTCTGTGGTAACCGTCAAATATCCAAATGCTAATAGTGACTGTTCTCCAAATATTATTTTAGCTCCTTTCTCAGAGCCAAGAAGGAAATGGACTTCTCACCCAACTCCTTCTCAGTCCCCCACTGCTTTTCAGTAAAATTCTTTTTTATTTTCTTTTATAGGGTTAATGATAAAACAATTCTGTCTTTCACCGTTGTCACAGTTCCTTTTCATGTCCACTTTTAATAAGACAGTAACCACTTTGCTTCTGGAGTAAGGGGGAGGAAATCAACGTGTATTCTGCCTAATTCTCAAGTGATATGATGAACAAATGAGACCTAAACCACTTGGCTATGTCAGGAAAGAGTACATTATGTCAAAAGTAAAGCAAGTATCCAATATTTCTCAGCCGAATGTAGACGATTATAGTGTTTAGTCTTATAGAGATGAAACATCTGGAACAGATATCCAATTTACAGCTCCAGATCACACATATTAAGCTTTGACATACTAATATTAGTATTCCAGTATCACAGCTAGTTTGAAGATCACTGTTCTCAGATTTTGCGATAGAAAGAAATACGATCAGCAACAGCAATACGTAGTTGAACATAGTATGGCCTTGTGGCCTTTCAGGGAAGACTGAAGGAAGTCAATGTCTCAAAGGCATATGTGTGCTCACAGATATTTGCTTTTCAAGAGGTGGGAAATGCAGTGAAATCTGAATGAACACAAGTGTCAGATGAGTTCCTCATCATTATGCTGCACACATGTGAACTCAGCTGGTCCCTTACAGGCAGGACATGGGAAGATGTGGTCAAAAGCTGGACTTTAAACTTTTGCTTTCCTAAAAAATGATTGGAAGCTTCTTACTGATATTAAACTACCGAAGGCACAGACTGTTATCTTGCATGTTGCCTTTATTATCTGTCATATAGGTTTGTTGAGTTTCGTGTTCAAACTCCTTCTTCCCAGAGGTAAGCTGTTCAACATAAATCTCGAGCACAGATTGCAAAAACATTCCCACTGGACTTATGGACAAGTAATGCTCTTAATTAGAGACAAGCAAACTGGTTCAAAGTAAATAAGAACCAGTCCAGACTTCAGAACGAAGTTTGAAGGGAACTTCATTATCAAAGAAAACGAACTTCTGCCCAAACTCTCTCTTTTTCTTTGACATCTCTGACCTTTCACTTATTTTTGGAACCCTTTTTCTGTCTGATACAGTGTGGACGGAACACCCCACTAACCTGTTCAATAATATCTTAAAAAATTAGTAATTGCGATATAAGGTTAGATGTTTTCTGGGTCACTCGTTACCATCCATTGTCAAGAGCAATCCTTCAAAATTCCTTTGAAGTTATGTTTACTCCATACATTCTTGATATTTATCTAAATGCCCAATTTTGTGTTGACTCATGCTCCTGGCACTGGTGATACCCTATTGCAAAGGATTTAAGTGACAATAATGAGTAAACCAGTTCACTTCTATTAAGGTGTTTGTTTTTAGTATCATATCACCTTCTGAAAAACATCCTGACATTGACTCTCAAGCTTGAGGTCTGCAACAGAAGATGTGGGATTTAAGTACAGGAATTACTGTGTACCCTGCAAAACATGGGAGGACTTTTAAGAATGGGATGACTGAATGAAGCTGCACTAATAAACATGTAGAGACCAAAGGAATAAAGCATATTTGAATTGGATTTTCATGGTTCTGGCCAGTTGAAATAATATTTAATGGGTTGGAACAGGGGGAAGAGAAAGATGGAAGTGTGAGAACAGCACAATGGATGCCAAACCCTGGTGCACAGTCTCCACCTTCTGCTCGCTGTTTGACCTTGAGAGCCTCCCTGCCTCCTTACCCTGGCAGAAAGGCTTACTCTGTCTTTTTTAAGCCACTTCAAGATCTGCATAGGAAAATTGCTATTATGTAATTCCCATTCATCGAAATATAAGCAAAATCAAAAGAACCATCAATGTCAGATTATAGTTTTATAGCATGACAACACAAATAATGTTTGCACTCTCTGTAACACAAACCCATAAATCCTCAGTGGATTAACCTTTCAGAAACCCTTGCCAACTGTTCCTGCCACTACAGCACAATTCAAAATCTCAAGCTGCCAAAGAGCTCTGGTGCTGTTTTCAGAACACTGCAATCAATCATGTTAAGGAAGGGAAGATGAGAGAGCAGATTAAGCAACAACAGAAATGTTAACTTTAGAAGTAAGCATCTAACTTTGGTTTTTACTGGAAAGAACCAAATATAACTCAGAAAACTGAGAAGCTCGCTCATTTTCCCCTGCTTATGTAGAAGATCATGTCAGTTTCATCAGACCCTTCAGCTCATCACATGACTATATCTGTCCTACAGCACAACTTGTGCTTTGAAAATGTGCAACCCACGCAAAAAGAAAAAAAGGCACAGATGACAGAACACCCTGCAAAAGCTTCAGCTTCTGGAAAGACCAGGAGTATAAGTTCTCCCAGAAGACTTCACATTCAGTAGTGCTTGTTGGTGTTACATCTGAACTATCCACCTGTGATTGCATTTAAATTAGTCAACTGGCAATGTAGTTGTGTGTCTCAACAAGATCAATGTGAGGTGCAGTACTGGATAAATCCTCTAGCTAGGCTTCTCATGCCAGGAGGAATTTTCTAGAGGAATTTCCTGCAACACAAATCTTGTTGTGTTTTATTTTTATAAATCTGCTAATTTTCCTTTGTATTCTGTGACTCTATAGATAAAGAAGGATTACAGCTCAAATCTCTCTGTGTGTATGTGTATAAAAATGATTTATGTTACCTATGCTATACATAAAATCCATGCAATGGGTGTACACGTACAAATACTAGAGTTTGGCTTTATATTTTTTATATAGAGAAAATCTGTATATGCATATAAATATATGTACACAGGCCTGTTAGACACTCAGGGATCTGCAAACATCAATATAATTTAATTACTCTTAGGCAATGATATTCTTTTAACTGAAGGTATTTTCTTTCTGAGATATAAATATAGTATTTTCTTTTTTAAAGCATACATGGGCTCTCCTTAGATTCATAAAATTTTTATTTTCATTTTCCCCCTAGGGGAGAACGCATGAATGCCACTGTCATAAAAATTAATGGAAAGGAAAAAGAAAACAACCCAAACCTAATTCCAGCCTGGTCAGCCTAATGATGTGGGTGATGTTAAATGAAACAAGAGGAGTAAACATGCAAAGGTGACCAGCGCTAAGATGAAATCCCAGCTCCCAAGCCCCTGCTATAAGGCTTTCTCTAGAGATTTGCTGCAAATCTCCTCCCAAAGCAGCATGAGGGATGACACCAAAACTGAGGCTCATAACAATACAGCCTGAGAGCCACGAATATCAGCTCTTCTTACACCTTCCAATATCTTCTTTCTAGACTGGGGGCAGAGGGGAAATTACACATATTTACTTGTCTCATGGAAGGATCATACAGCTAATTTCATTAAAGCTCACAAAAGGCTTCTAAATTAGGATTAAACATTGTATGAAAAATAACTATCAGGCCTTATAGTGTAGTCGTGGGAATATGATGAAAGGAAGAGAGGGTGAAAGACTGAAAGCACCTTCTGAATTTCTAGATGTGCTCAGCTCATTTGTTCTGACTATATACAAGCACCCTATTGCTCCCTTTCCAGGGAAAAAACTCCAACACCCCAACAATTACAATCTCTGAATTAGGAATGTGAAAACTACATCATGCATAATCAACTTTTCACTTAGAAGTGTTCAAAGATTGTAGTCTCTTATTTGCTCCATTTTAATACCAAGACAATTTCATGGACTAAAGATCTCACTGGTTCTGTAGGACCTGCTTCAGCAAAGCCTTTATATACATAGGCGATCCCAGTGAACTCATTCCTGCTGGGATCTCCAGACACTGAGCCACAATGCCTGGAGTCAAGGGTAATGCATAAACCTGGAGGGCCCAGTCATTTGCTCAAGTGTTTCAGCAGAACCACAGACTGCAGTTCCCTCCCACATCAGATCTAATGGATGTTATTCATCGCTGTTATCCTGTGTCACTGCAGAATATACAAGAAATAAAATCAGCTTGCTGTAACCAATACACAGCCAGATAACCCTGAAGGTTTATATAAATCATGTGTATCTGCTTTAAATTTCTCTTAAGGCCAAAGAAATAGCAGCAATACTATCTGGCAATCTTCGTGTGTTTCTTGTTTTCAGTGTCCTAATGGCCACCCTTACATCTGTGGATGCAAGATTTCCCATGAATTTTAGTTTCCCCATATTGTAAATACATGTTTTAGCCTCTGCCTGTGTTTCCTGTCTGCTCTGTGAGGATCTGAATGCTGTGGATGGACTCTGGGGACTGTTCTGCCCTGTCACCAGGATGCAAACAGCAGATTCTAATGCATTTCACTGATGCATGTTTCATAGTGAGAGCAGCTGTGGCAGATATCACCTGATGCATTAGTAGTCAAGATGAGAAACCTTTTCATTCCAGTAAGTAGCAGTTATTGTTGCTGTCAGGCACCTCTGTACTGGTTTACAGTCCCTTGGCTTTGATGGGAGTGGAGGAGTTGGTTCTTCTCCAAGTCAAAGAGTTTAAGTGTGAGCTTACAAACAGTGATACGAAAGATGCACACTCACAAAAGGCACAAAGAAGGACAAAGTACCAATTCAATTTACACCCCTTGCTAGGAAATAGTTTTTAAGGCTTAAAAGAAAGTGAATCCTCATAGTCTTATCAAAACCCAGAAAAACTCAGCAATTTGCTTGCTCACACATATGATGTTGGAGCTGTGATGCAAAAAGGTGATTTCATGTTAAACATGGAAACCATTGTGGTAATTTGTACTTCTAGCAGGAAAAAAAAAAAGAAAAGATCTGTTTTATTCTCTGATATTTATGTAGCACAAGAAGATTTGCCAGCTCAAAAAATAAAAAAAGTGAAAAGGTATTTGTTAACTGGAAAACACAAAACGGAAGCTAAATCTGTTTACTGCCAAATGGCTGCTCTAGGACTATAGCACCTTGGACTGAAGGTCCACAGAAATGCATGTTGGGAAGCTTGAGAAGGAGGAAATTAATTTAGGGAAACAACCTTGCATTTGGCAGAGCTAAGTAATCTGGAGCTGATTTGAAACACCAAACCTCTGTTCAGGCTGATGGAACAGGAGTGGGGGTTTCAGTGGTGAACAATGGAAATGATGCATTCAGGTGATGCTTATTGATCATTGTAATCATAAGTTTCAAATACTCTTTCAGAAGCCTCAAGTGTAATTTCACCATTTCAGTAGTTTAAGAAGCAGGTAAGCAAACCTCAGGGACAGTCTCTGTATCACCTGCTTCTTAGTGGTTCTCTCTACTCTTTAAATGTTTATAAGCTAATTTCCACATCTAAATTTTAACTGGTCATATTAAATTACTTTTAAAACTGCCTTCTATGAAGACAGAAATATACCATAATTTCTTTGACACTAAAATTGTTCTTAGCAAACCTGCATATCTTTATTTCCCAACTCTGCAGTTGCAGAATTACTGCATCTTTGATCTTCCTTCCAAAGAACCACTCTGATTCCCAGCATCTTACTGTTCACAGTGTAATCACTGACACCGATTCTTCATTTGCTTTACCTTACAGTATCACCTATTCCTATGCATTCCTAACGTTTAGTAAGCATGAACACTATTTAGACACACATGGATTTATACTGGATGTCCTTATTACAAAGCAGGGAAAGATAGAGCTCTTTAAATAAGTCATTGTCCCACTCGCACAGTTACTCAACCACAGATCCCTGTTGCAGACACAAAGGTACCTGTGTGCAGCTACACATGTATGGATGTAAGTGTTTATTACTATAGCTGCAAGTATCTGACTATTTGGTCATTATTTGAAAGGATTACAGTTTTTCCCACTTCTTTCCCACCCATAGAGAGAAGTGCAGAGGAAGGAGGAGGGCTTATACATATAACTTATATCTATGCAAAGGCAACACAACGAGTTTGTG